>BMAO01013762.1:0-267699 GCA_019973975.1 Trichonephila clavata
GGCTACAGTGGACAGTTAAAATGTGGAAAATTGTCCAAAATATCGAAAAAAATTTTTTGCTGATTATAATATCTTATTAGCCTCTCTATCAAACGCAAAAAAATTTTTTGGTTTTATGCATTTTTTACTGAGTTATAGGGTAGTTTCGAATTAGTCATCCATGACCACGCCCCTTTGTTTACATTTTCTAATGTCATGCTATTGTAGCTGTCATGCACTTTGACAGGAAAAATTTTATTTACTGTAGACAAAGCCTCACTAATTTTTATTTTTTAAATGTTAATTTATCAAGTTCAGGTTGGCAACACTTTGCTTTAACTGTATCTGAGACCTAAATTGACATTATTTGTTTACAATTTGTTCAAACTTCGGTTTGCATTTTTCTTTCAAGTTTACTCAAACCTTATATTTATTTTACCAAACAAAAAGTTCTTTTCAGAACTAAAGCTCTTTTTAAATCGCATTTATTGTTAAAATTATTAGTATGGATCTTATATCATCGAGATATAGAAAACCAAAAGGTCGCCCTACCAAAAGGAGGAAGTTGTTGTCTGAAAACAGCAAGAAGCGATGGCAGAAATCTCCTGAAACTGTTGATGAAAAAAACAGTTTTATATTACAGAGGGATCCATTATCTGACCCAAGTACATCTTCCCAACCTGAGGCAAGTTATATTTTCACCCACAAGGCTGTGTTTTCTGAACTATTGCAAAAAGTTCCTTGCAAATATTGTACAAACTGTGCCCTTGTTATAAAACAACACCAATCCATGGGATATTCTACAAAAATTGAACTTTTATGTGAATCATGCCATGAAAGCTATGGAAGTGTGTATTCAAGTTTCCAAGGGGAGTCTAAAAATTCACATGATATTAACAGCAAGCTGGTGAGTGCCTTCCTATCCATAGGCAGAGGGCATGCTGCTTTGGAAACTTTTTCATCTGTGCTCAACATGCCAACAATGGACAGAAAAACATTTGCCAAATGCATGCACAACTTATCGGTTAAAAACAAAGAAGTGAAGAAAAAAAATGCTCGAAATGTCACGTCAAGGAGCTAGAGAAGCTCACATAAAAGTTGATTCTTCTCTAAAATATCAGGAAATCATTGACGTGAGTGTGTCATATGACGGTACATGGCAAAAGCGAGGACATACATCTAACCTAGGATTAGGAATAATCATCGATGTCCTTAGTGGACTTGTTCTTGACTTTGAAGTATTGTCGAAATACTGTCATAATTGCATAATTACTGGTCGAGATATGGGAGCCGATAGTGCGGAATTTCACATTTGGCAAAAAGGACATATGGATGAGTGTGACAAAAATTTCGATGGAACGTCTGGAGCCATGGAGATGCATGCTGCACTAATTATGTGGAGACGGTCAATAAGTGATTGCCAAATGAGATTCGTTTCCATGCTGAGTGATGGTGACTCGAAAACTTTTCAATTTTTGTCAGAAAATGAAGTATATGGTTCTGAGGTAAAAATCGAAAAGGAAGAGTGCTTGAATCATGTTGCGAAGAGGCTAGGTACATCGTTACGCAACAAAGTAAAAGAGTGGAAGGTGAAGAAGGTGACTCTTGGTGGGCGTAAGCAGGGAAGCCTTACGGATAAAAATATAACAAAGTTGCAAAATTACTACAGAAAAGCTATAAAAGATAATGTTCCTAATACCCAAAAAATGAAAACTGCTATATATGCCAGCCTGATGCATTGCTCGTCAACTGACGAAAAGCCTACGCATGGTAAGTGTCCTGAAGGGGAATCATCATGGTGTTTTTATAAAAGAGCAATAGCCAAAGGTGAAACCCCAGGGTCACATAGTTCAATGAGAACTTGCTTGTCACAACAAGTAGTTGAAAAAATTATGCCTGTTTACCAACGTTTAGCTTCAGACACCATTCTTGAAAGATGCGTAGGAGGCAAGACGCAGAATTGTAATGAAAGTCTGCATAGCTGCATTTGGCGAAAATGCCCAAAAGAGGTATTCGTATCCAAAAGGAGGCTAGAAATAGCAGTTACGGATGCCGTCGAAAAGCACAATTTGGGCTACGTAAAATCACTTGAATCAAAAGAGGACTCAAACCTTAATGATAGTTTTTCTTTGACTATTGCTGAAAGACAGGATAAACGACGCATTTCTCAAAACATTTCTGTGAAAAGAGAGAAAAGGAAAAGAAATACTACTAATAAAGATGTAGCCTATAATGCCGGTGCTTTTTAATTTTTTTCAGATTTAGCGACAGTTTTCTTTTTATGTGTAATTGAATTTATTACTGTTTTGCATTTTTATAATTTAATTGTATTGAAATACTTTATTTTTACTCATTGTGATTAACGAAATATATAATTTATTATCTGGTTGATGAAATACATTCTACTAATTTACTTTATAGATATTATTAGAAAGTTCTAGCTTATTTTTCAATTTTTATCACTATATATACCACGCATACTAATGTGACTGTTTCAATAAATATTGCAGAATCTTTTATTTATATATTCTGCACCTATCTTATGTTTATATGATATTAGTGTTTTTCAAATTTATACTTATATATCTTTAATTTTTTTTAAAAAATCAGTTATTTTCTTATAAAATCAAAATAGTTGTTTCTCACAAAAACAAAAATTTGCCTCGAAACTGTTTTGAATTTTTGTAATTTAATCCTATTGAAATACTTTATTTTTACTTATTGTGATTTATGAAATACATAATATATTATCCGGTTGAGATAAAATAATAATGGAATACATTCTGCTAATTTACTTCTGATATTATTAGAAAGTTCTAGCTTACTTTTCAATTTTTATCACTATCTGTACCACATGTCGATGTGACTGTTACAATAAATATTGCACTTATATGTATATATTCTGCACTTATATTACATTTGTTATGATATTAGTGTTTTTATATTTCAAATTTATATTTATATCTTCATTTTTTTATAAAAAGCTAAGTTATTTTCCTTTAAAATAAAAAAAGCTGTTTTTCTCAAAATCAAAAATTTGCCTCGGAACCAAAATTCAAAATGTTCCATGCGTTGCAATTTTTGTCCAATTATAACAAAACTTTCCAAAAGTATTCTTCTAATATGTAATTATAACTTCTTGGATGCATTGTAGCAATAGTGATAGGGTGAAAGAAGAAATTAAAGTTTTTTATGTATAAAGTCATTAAAATTCTTGAAAATTTCATATAAAAATTTGCGTTTACCCATACTTTGTAAATTATCATATAAAACATTACTTTACATGCATAAATTTCTAAAGAATTGCTTAAAGAAGTTAAATCAGTTAAAAATATGAAATTTTTAAAAAATCAAAACGCATGGAACGTTTTGAAATTTTTAAATTATCGTTAAATTTTTTAAAAAAAATTTTAAATTTCTTAAAAACTACTCATTTTTTTCTCACTAAATTTTTTATATGGTTTTAGTTATAACTTAAATACTGGCAGTCAAAATTTGGAGCATGTGTGTAACAAATTTAAAAAAAAAATTTTACTGTCCACTGTAGCCTTAAATATTATACAATTATCGGAAAGACAAAGTGTGTTTCTTAGATTTTATAGAGCAATTTCTTAAGACCAAATATTTTCTGTTGAATTGTGTTAACATTTATCCTGATATTTTTAATACATAAAATAAACCATTTTGAAACTGAAGTTCTATAAAAGTCCTTGAAATATTATAAATAATAAAAATAAATTATTTACTATTATAATAATTATAATTCTGCAATTTTCATGTTACTTAAGATTTTATATGAATATTTTGGACTTAAATGCCTCAGCTGTTGCAAAATTTTCAGCTTATATAATTAAAATAAATTTAGCACGGATATAAATAATTTATTTACCATTCAAAATTAACTTTTAATTTATATTAATTCATTTTAATAACTATCAATCAAAATTAATACCTATCAAAAATGTATCATATTATTCACAATCAGTGGCGCACACAAGAGGAGGGGTTCATGGGTATGCCCCCAAATAGCCCTTGATTTTTTTGATTGATGATAATCCTATGTATATAGTACGTAAAATTTAATTAAGTATTTGTTATTAACAATTTATTTTATTAATTAATGCTAATTATGATTTCAATAATTTATTTTTTACCTTTTTTCGTTTCCAAAATTGGCAAAATCAAAAGAATATTTTGGCTGCATGTGTTGAGGCATAATACGAGAATGGTGGAGTTTCAACCCTAACCCCCCCCCCTACACACTTTAAAAATTTTTTGTCAGCACCAATGTTCACAATATTTTGGACTGGATAGAAAAGAATCAAGTTTTGAGTTATATTTTAAAATTTGTATCATATTTTGGGGGTTTTAAGCTCTTTAAATTCTTTGGTCTTCCTCTAAAATATTACAGCTAAGTACAAAATAAATTTGCTATTCCTCAATTACTGCAGGGTTTCTAGGCTTCAGCCTAATCAGACTGAAACAGAAATAGGTATACATACACAGTGGCGTATACAAAGGAAGGTTGGGGGTTCAACTCCTCCCCCATAGACCAACAGATTTTTAATCTTCACCATAGAAATTATTCCTTCACGCTTACGGCTATTTGTTTTTCTAAAATGTAAGCCCCCCTTCCCCATAAGAGAGGCTTGTATACACCATTGTATATATATATATATATATATATATATATATATATATATATATATACAGGCATATATATATATACATGTACACACACATACATATGTATAATATAGAGCAAATTTAAATTTTATTGATGGTGGAACTTGACTAAAGGTAGCATTATTTTACAGAATATTGAGTGAATTCAGGTAATGATTTTTCACCTTATAAATATCTGTTTAACTTATACTGTATAAGATTCTTGTAAAATCCTGAGATATAAAAGGGTTAAATGTATAGCAGTCCGCAGAAAGGATTCAAAACCAATAGTGATGTAATAACCGAAGTTCGTCATCTCTCAACTGGACAACAAATTCATGTAATGAAATAAAAAAGTAAATAGACTGATAATGAATAAGACAGACCGATGAGAAAAAATGCAACCCATAATTAAAGACAGCGATCAACTTTTGAAGAGATTGCTGAAGGCTTGCTTCGTGACAAAAGCGAAAGCGTCTAAAGGGCAGAAAATTTGTGGCGATGTTTACTGGAGAAAGGGCCAATCTGTGACCCATTCGGCTGCTGTTTTGATGCCACCAGGGATTCACCCTCATCCCGCTGGACTACTCCTCCTAATGGACTTCCCAAACTAGTTCAATAGCAACGGATGACGTAAACCCTCCAGAAGTTGTCTTGCTGTCGGTGACCAAGGGTCAGTTACAATAGACTGCGCAAAATGCTGCCCCGAGAGAGTCTACGAATTGCGATTCTTTCCGCGCCTCTTAGTTGGTTTCTTTCGGGCGACAGTTTCTTTATAGAAACACTAGTCTCCTAGGCTTTTTCATACGGACTAGTATTATAGGACATAAAAGAAAGAGTATTCTCTTTTTCTCACGCGATAGATTTCAGAAGACCAGTTTTTATGTATCTATCATCTTGTTTTATTTTATTTTCCATTTGTTTCTACAGCTGACGGTTGTGTTAAAACTCTTTGAGAGAAATTTATTGCTTGCTGAATTACAAGCAAAAAGGGGAAAAAAATCCTCGAAATGGCATAACTAACTTTTTTGCTGGTATCTACGTTTATGGGGATTTATTTTTTTAAAAGCATTAGTAGATAAATCGTGTTTTTATAGAAAAATATTTTATTTCTCACTTTTCACTTAACATAAAGTAAACTGAAGTTATTACTTAGTTCTAGGTATTGTTTTTTAAAAGTAACATTTATAATAATAAAAAATGGAATATATAAATGAATATTAAATTATTTATACTATTAATGATTGATAGTGTATATTTATGTAGAATAACTAATTTAATGTGCCAATATTAATTGAAATAGTTTATTATTTTTATTCATTTATTTATTATGGTTGTAAGTACGAATATTTATATATTGGATTTTTATTTTGTCTATATTCTGTTTGGAATTTTTGACCTTCCAAATCGCAAGGAGAAGGTTGGTGCCAATAAATTAGCTTAACCCCACATATTTGGTCCTAAGTCCGAAATTGTTTTTTGACTCGTTGGGTTCCTTTTCCACTTCTTGTTTAATTCTATTACTTTTCTTCCTTTTAAATGTTTAATATGTAGTTTTGTGAATTTTGTATTTTGATTTTATTAATAATTCTTTCGTGTTTTCGATGTATTTTATATTTTTCTTTCGTATATATGTATATCTATATAATAAACGTGCATCTGTGTACTTTCTCTAAAGCCTTTAATATTAATTAATTACTTAATTAATGATAAGAGCCTGCTAAAAAAGTTATCATAAATTTTGATACTTAAAAGATTTTGATATTCAGATTGTCTATATTAATAGTTTTCCAGGGGAAAAAAATCATACTCTGTATGATAGTTTGATTGACGTACTGTACAACAAAAGAATCCCTAGTACTTATTATACAATCATTTGACACAAAATGACGTCACAATAAAGTATTTAGTAATATATTTTTTATTATTCATACCTCTATATCTAAAAGTACGATATTAACACTGTTTGAAACAAATTATTTGCCTTTGGCTAATTAATATTATTAACAGTATGCATAATTTAGATCAAATTATGTTTTTGAGCAAATCTTAATTTTTATTCACACACATTAAATTCTTTATATATATATATATAATTCATTTTATTGATTATAATCCTTAAATTAATAAACCTTAACTCGTTCAGCACCAAGCAATTTTTAAAGTTAAGTCTAACTTCATTTAAAAATCCATAAAAAATCCTTACTGCAATAAAATATTCCAAAAATTATGGTTTAAATTCATTCCAAATTCCATAAATTCCAAATTTAGATCACACCGATATAGTTATACAATCATTGAAATCCAGAATGGGCAAAAAGCGATTTCAAATATGACACCGTGTTCCCTGAAGTGATCCTGAAGTACCCGTTCGGGACCCGTCAAGGTGTCCTGAACGGGTTAATTCCTTATATTCAGACTTAAATATATTAATCCTTAATTTATTATTAGTTAAAATATTTGTTTGGAATTCTGGAAATGAACATTTATAAAAATACTTGCATATTGAACTATTTTCTTAACCCCTTGAATTGTGTAAGGTATAAAGCCAGTGTGAACGAAATACCCCGCTAAATTTTAAAAGAAACAATGTCCGAAAATATTCATGGTTTCTCCCTTAATTTAATTACTTTGAAGGATAAATTATATAAAATATTATCTGTACTGTGCTGAATATTAGATTCCAGTGACTTCGAATAGTTCATATTCGTTAGAATCAGAATTGCTCATTAAGTAAGTGGTTTTCTTTTCACATAAAAAAGAAGGGATAGAAAGGGCATCACCAGCTATACGTATTGTTACCTCAATAGCAGGAGCTATCAAACAGTCACCCCTCATGGAAATCTCTCACTTCCCTCCCAAGAGAAGGTTCCCCAAAAGCCAACGGTGTGTTCAAGTGCTTTCAGATACACCACGATCCCATAGAAGGGAGAGGGGAAACAGATCCGATTCTCCCTCTGGAGACTGGAAGTATCAAGTTCGCACTCACCATCACAGGAAACTCAAAGTACAATTCGAGCGCTATTCTGGTACTGAACAAAAATGGTGGGTAATAAAGCACTAGGAAGAGAAGTTGACTTGAAGTAGAAAAAATACTCTAATAAAACATCTTTGATAGAGGCAACAAGTTTATAGAGCAACAAGTCTATGTGTGGTTTAGGGATTCTCCTTTACGTCTCAAGGTTGTTTGACATATTAGCAAGCATATGAAAGAGTTTTTTTTTTTTCATTTTAAATCAAACTTTGTTGTTTTCTTTGATTTAGCATTTTTTAATAGATAATGATTCAAGACTTATTGTTGTAATAGTGTGTGACAATGTCATTAAATAGTTGAATTTTTTCTTACATGCGTGTATGTGTTATATTAAATCAATATTTTTTTCTTAAAAAAATGTAAAAAAAAAGGCAGAATAAATAAAATACAAGATTGTATATCTCAAATACTAATCGAACATTTCATTACAAAATATTGATAATTCAAAATATTAATATTCCATACAAAGAGGGAATAAAAGAAAAAAAACATAATAAAGATACCCAAGTTTAAAATATTTATTACATTATGTAGGTAAATTATACAATCAAATGTTTGTCTTGCATATATATATTTTTTGTATAATTCACCTATATTTAAAAAGTATTCTATGTATATATATTTCTAGCATAAAATTCAGTTGTTTGAAATTTCATTTAGCCAGTATATTCAATAACTTAGGTACTGTATCACTGAAAGATATATTAGGAAAAACAATTAAAAAATTTATCTTAACAAAATTATTGCAACGCTAAATCGAAAATAATTCTCCCTAGCTTGAAAGAATATCTTCAGTGTGGGGAAGTAATAATAATTATATCATATTCATACACACATACATATCGATACAGTCAAACCCCGATTTAACGAATTTGTTTCTTTTCCCGATTAAAAGGGCGGCAAAACCCCCTACTTAACGAATAATAAACTCTGAATTAGCGAATTATTTCAACAGTTGAAAGTTTTTTTTTTTGTTTGTATTAGAAAAATCGGATTTTTTTTTCATGGTATTCTTTTTGTCCGGATAAAAAAAAAAGTATTTTTCTTGTAAATAGCAAATTTCGAAGCTAAAGGGGGCAGACACTTATTGGACTTTGCAGGTGTAGATGAGGCATGAGTGCAACCTATCGCGTGAGTTTAGAATAGGACAGGAAACTCCTCTCTTATCTCATATTAATCCACAACGCAAGGGATATCTTAAGATTTTACATTTGATGAGGGACTGCTTATCTGGGCAACTGAAGTTCAGAAAATTGATTATTTGTCAGAGCCAATGAATATTGATTCTGACGCAGAAATTGATAATGAAACTCTTATTAAAACTATTACATTTTCTAATGCTTTAAATTGTATGGAAACACACCTCATGCATCAGGATGTAAATGACACAGTATTTTCTTCTCTGCATAAAGTTAAAAAAAAAACTCTTTCGAGTCAGGATTCAAAAAGATTGTCAAACAATCTATTAAGCAGTATCTTAAAACTTCCAACTATATAACTGGTGCTTGATAATTGCCTAATAGTATTTTTAGCTGTTGAATAAAATCGTGTAATTTCTAACCATGGATATTTTTTTGTGTAGTTTTAATTGTAGAATTTCCAAAATATAAGTGCAAAAAATTTGTATTTTGTTTGGACCCCGATTTAACGAACAAAATGTTCGGTCCCGATAAATTTGTTAATTCGGGGTCCGACTGTATATATTTTTTCCACCAGTGTGCCAAAAAATATTTAATTTTTGCCCTGGATCTTAGTCTATAGTAGCGCCATCTGTGTTACGGCGCATGCGTATTATTACCATAACTCTCAGATGATGTATTGACAAAAATTCAATGTATTTGTTCTCTTATCTCAAACGATACGGATATTACTCACAGAAGTACGATTTTTTTTTTCATGTTGAATTTTCCATATATAACAAAAAGCTGTAATTATATTTCATACAAAACTTTGAAAAAGAGCCACTGAAACGTATCATTTAGCTAAACATGTTTATGGTGAGTTTTGTTTAAGTAGATGTATTGTTTTATTATGACACAAACGTTTAATGGAAAAGCCAAAAACCAGAGCGTTGAATAATTTAAACCAGTTTCATTAGAAAAGCCAGTTCATTAGAAATTTTTTGAATAATTTAAAGTACATTTTGATAAGAGTAACATTAACTCCCTTTTAAAAACAACGTTTCTAAATTTAATCTCGTTTTAATCAAAAACTTGTTACTTCATTTAAATACGATATTTGAATAAAATTAATTTATAGAACTGTTTTAAGCATACAATTTCATCAAATGAAATGTGCCTAATGACGTAATTTTTATAATTCATTTTATGAATTACAACTTAATTCTCAAAGAAAAACTCAATCCATGCTTAAATATATTTTTAAATAGCAAAAGACATATATGTTTTATTGCATTTAAGAGCCTTTTACATGTTTAATTGCCTATGGGTTGTTTTATGCGGCCTCACACTTTGGAGCTTTCAGATACTCAATAGCAGGTTAGTGTAAAGCTGTCACTATTGACAGATTCTCCATGATTCAGTTAAGAGGTAAATATGCATACATCAACTCATATCTTGATGTGTCACACAGCACGCTGTCCACTACATAGATGGTATAATGTTACTAAATGAGGTTGTCACTGTTTACAAGCCGTCAGTCAGTTTCTGCTTTAATCAGTTCTCATCACATGGAAATGATTTAATTGGTATCACACATTGTGGTATGTTAAGGGTGGATACGTAAAATATCATATGAAATAATTGTTGCTTAATAATGCTGATTTAATTTAAATTATAAGTAATTGTATCATTTTCCATTATATTGCAGCTATTTCAAGAATATATATTATATATATGCTCTACATACAGAGACACCTCAACTTTCAACCGAGTTTTATTTCGATAAGCAAGTATGTTGGATTTGCATTTTCAAGTGGGTATATAATTAAAGTTACTTAATTATTATAAAGTTTACTTCATTATTATAAAGTTTACTTCATTATTATAAAGTTTACTTCATTATTATTAAATGTATGCATTGAGATTGTAATATTGCAATTATTAATTTTAAGAAACATTTTTATAAATCACATTCATTGAAACAGATTCTTGGTTTCACATAAATGAAAAGAATAAAAAAATACATTAATAGACTTAGAATAAAAATACTCAATTTTATATGTAGTTGCATTTACTAAAAACTCCTAAGATGCATCGACTAAATTATACTTACATTCTAGATAAAATAGGGGATACTACATATTATTAATAAATATAATATATAAATTCAAAAAATATGAATTTTCTGTACATAAAAATCTTCAATTCTCAAACCATAGATAATGATACTATAGTTCATAGGAATAATGCTTACAAAGTATTTATTATTGGTATATTACTATCTGTTTACAGAAATTATAAAAATATTCTTAATGTTTATATGCTATAATCCAAGTTTTACTTAATATTAGTTAAAAACTATTTTAGTAAAGATTTTTTGAAAATTATTAAAATTTTACTATTAACTAGCCGTCTCTTGTCCAGTTTTAAGTTTCTATGTAGATCGCTGATCTGACAATAATAGGTTTATCATTCTTTTATTAGAGAGTGATCTATATATATATATATATATAAGCATTATCGAGTCATCTTTTTTTAAATTGTGGTGTAACATCATTATTAATCCTGAACTCAAAACTTCTATCCATTATAGGATTTCGCTTAGTATTAAAAGCAGAAGGTGGTAGGGTTGAGAAGAGGATGAAGCTAGTTAAACCCCACCTTTTAAAGTAAGTGGCTCCAGTCAGTGCAAAATTAATAGATACTGCAGCATCCAACACTTTTGTACTTCAAAATTTTTAATTATCTATTTTAATCTTTAATATTTAAATAACTTTCGTCTCGTCTCTCTATAAGAGTGTGTGTTTACATATACATATATACATACATATAGGAAGAAAACATGACTAACTTTGCTTGGCAGTTTAAGAATGTACAGGGTCCGAAATTAGTAAATTCAGCTGAGGCATCTTGCAACAAAACCTTCTTTCACCCACTGAAACATTAATTTCAGGGACTGAAAAGGGGTGGCAGCCCAGTGTCTCAACAACCAAGGATCAAATGTTTTCCATGGGTGAGAGACATAGGAAACGTGCTGACCAGGGATACAGTCGGATATCTTCCGTGTCGAGGTTGGTCCGGATACGAAGAATAACATGGGTTCTCATATTATCTTTTTGAAAGATGTCTCCGATGACTCGAAGATATGACAGGATCACCAGTCTTAAGATCTGATAAATGTAACGCTGGTTGTATATATTGCTAACTACGAGCACTACAGGTGCTCGTATTATGTAACCAATGGTTACGCATTCCATGATACCAGTTGCAGGCCCCGTTGGAAGATATAGAATGCTAGCAGGCCACATGGGATTTCACGGTGCCTCCCCACACGGATACGTTCATCATGATGCTGCACTCAGAACTGAGACTCTACTGAAACAACGACGTGGGACCACTCTTGTACCCAGTATTGTCTTTGTGTACAACATTGTTTTCGCGCATCACTATGTCGCAATTTCAGAGGAAGCTGTTATAATGGTCACCAAGAGACACTTCGTACTGCTGTAGACGTCGTTGTACTGCCCGTAAGAATATTGTAACTCTGCAAACAAACCCACTTCCTGATTGGCTGTTCATAATGTGGCTGTACGATCCTGCAAAACCAACCTTGTCTGTCTTGATGGGTGTTAGTAGCGGGAAGTCATTGAAATTCACCATGACATTCCATGTAACCCTACTGAACGCATCGATTCTAGATTCCCATGACTGTCATTGGATTTCGACTACTGCAAGTTGCAATATAGTGGAATGAAAAACTGTACTCTTGACAGGCTACGTTGCCGTGAATTTCGACATGAGATAGTAATATTTTCTACTTCTTATACGAGGTACAAAACGATCTTCTCACAATCAACAACATTCAAATGCGATTTTTGAATGATAAACCCGTTGCTTAAGTTTTCTTTCAGGCAGAGTTTGATATGCCATTTCGCCTCCCTACATCTTTCAATTGCGCTTAAATGTCAATCATTTGTATATTCTTCCTTTCATGCAAATTTGACTTTTGTATCAAATTTCCTTCATGATTTTGCAATTTTAATGATACTCTAGCTGTATGCAATCACGCAGACACATGTAATAGATTACAGAAGATTGAAACTCATTTTTAAACGATTTTATATAAATAAGTTGATAAATATACAAATTAAAATTAAAATGGTTATTCCCTAAGCTAAAAAATTTACCTGACTTTCATCAGTGCAAAAAAAAAAAAAAAATTGAGACTGCATAGTTGCATAGAAACCCTCAAACAACTTTAAGAAAACGTCACATAGAGAAGTTCTTCCACCGACAAAAGAAAATAAAACTGATGAAGGAAGATGCGATCAAAAAGTTTTTATATATTTTTACCACACCAGAAATACAAAAGGGGAAAAGCAGGTCGTTAACCCAAACTTTTTTTAAAACAAAGAACTGCGAAACTTTTTAATGAAACTATTGCGGGTAAAGGTAGTCTTTCTTCACACTTTATATGGGGTATAATAGAATGAGATTTTTCTCTTTTTCATATTTTGATGAATACATACTTTCGATAAAGAGTTACTTCCAAACATATATATATATATATATATATATATATATATATATATATAGATTTTGTTGGAAATATTTGAGAATTTATTTTTAGATGATATATAATAACTAATAAATTACAAATGTTTTTATTGATATTGCAGTTGACTTTAGACTTATCCCCTCCCCCTTAGCTTCCTTCCCTATCCAAGCTTTTGGGTTTTCTCTAGCTTAAAAGGCTTTAAAAATAAATTTGAATAACAATAGTAACTTTTGAAACGCTTATGTATGAAATGGTTCAGTAAGTAAAAAAGCAGCTCTTCAACCTTCGAAGATATGAGATTTATTGAAAATAGAGTACTGAAGTTTATTTAATTGGAAATTTATTCACTTTAAAATTAAAAGCATGCAATTGTCATATTTTTTAAAGTAATTATTCATTTTTTTGACAGAAAAGCTTACAATGGTCAAAGGTTGGTGAAAGGGCAAAGTTAAAAGGAGGAAAAAAGTCTTGTTATCGGTAAATATTTTTTATAAATGTAATAAGATTGTACACAGTACTTCCATGTACATGTACTAAAAATTGACAATATCTGTTATAAAGTGCTAAGAGTAATGTATAAATGAATTTACCAAATGAAACATTGTTCAAATGTTAAACTCACACAGTTTTGTGTTAATTTACTACTCGTACTTTTCTTGAACTTATTGCTCTGTGTGGGGGGCCAGATTGTTTCAGTGATTTTTATGCAATAAACTTCAAAAAGTTGATAAATTCTCTTTAAATATATGCAAATTTCATTAAATATGTATTCAAGTAAAATTTGTTTAGAAAACCCATTTTTTCTTTCAAATATGCAACATACAGAAAGTAACTATATATTCGTCATTCTTAATTGCAACAAGCTATCAATCATTGGCATGGCCAAGTAATTTTAGCGCGTTTTTCACATGTTGTATTTTACAATAATGCAACTAATGAACTTTTTACTAACAGAAAGTAGTACTGTACCACTCCTCTAAATGTACTACTATTGAGCTGAAAAGAAATAATGACACAAATCTGTATCAGCACTATAAAAAGGCAAAAAAAATTTTTTTTTTTTACAGAAGCTACAAAAGCCCTTACAAGGTGACTTAACTCCTTGTCTAGGCATAAAACTCGTTTCTATGATGCAGGTAGATTTTTTTAAAAAAACTTTTTGCTAACAATAAATTTACTAGGTAAAATTTGAGAAAATTTTGTTACAAACTAGCGAAATTCAGGAAAATTTGTAGGAAAATTCGGGAAAACTATGGGAAAATTTAAATATGATTCGGCTCATCTAGGGCACAAATGCGACCAAATGCAGAAAACCCGAGGTCAATTGGTTGCTTATTGGCTGAGAAAAAGGTACGGCAAAATATGGAACGAAGACGAAATTTGCGTCCTAATAGCGCTTTTGTTCCACTACGTGAAAAACGCGCTAAAAAGTAATTAACACAGAGTACTCTTAATAAAGTGTTAAAATTTTAAAGCATACTTTTGTTAATAATTTTTAAATTATAATATTATATAATAATAAATATCAATTACCAGATTAAATCTTATTTAAATAGACACTGAATCTATATATTCCTTTTTTACGACTAGTAAGAATGATTTAAAATAAGGTAAGATATAAACTCATGGTTGTCACTCAGGTTTAATGTAACGCCTGTAATATATATTCTCAACACTTAATCTCTTAAACATTCCACAATTCAGCTGTAAAAGTGTTGTTTAAAATCACCTTCCTTCTAATTTTACAAGTGAAAACCGAGAAAAAGTACTAGTATGAAATCACTGAATTTCATCAATAAGTGTCAGAGTCGTTACAGAAAAGAGGGAGTAAAATACAGAATTGTCCCATTATATTTCGGTGAAAAAATTGTCAGGTCATCTGTGTTCGACATTACCGTTTCCAATATTTGACATGGATAATATTGTTTGCCTATTGTGAAAGTATGGCCCGGAGTTTTCTTCTGGTTCATATATAAAAGATTAAGAGAACTACGACCGCCTCCAGAGGCAAAGAATGAGATATCGAAGGAAGTGAGATATTGTTAAACGTCTCCATTGTACTCATCAGGGTGATTCATCCTCACGCTGTGCCAATCCAAACAGTGGAGGGAAAAGCGGGAGAAAAAAAAGATGATTGGAAGAAGAAAATAGAGAGAAAAGCGGAGAAGATAAGAAGCGAGGAGAAGAGAATGATAATAATAATAATAATATAAAAAGAACCCGAGTGCGAACTTCAGTAAAAAATAAATGACCAGAAAGACAGATTGAAGGAAGAGAAAAAGTGTTATCAGTAAAACAGGCGAAGTTGGGTAGACGGAATTGTGATACATTAGAAGTTTCAGGTTACGCGACATAGTCTGTCATCGTCTTGTGTGACCTCTGACCTGTTGGGATAATGGGAACCACGAGGATTGTGCCCAGAACCACCTCTTGGATGTTGCCTTTCGTTTAAACGATGTTCAAAAAAAGAAAAAAAAGACAGAGGTAGGGATTGAAAGAGGAAATGTGTGTGGATAGAAGAGGCAAAAAATATTTCTTTTTAATCGGCCTAATGTCTTGTTCAGAAGCATACGGGTCGGGTAAGGGACAATATATTGTAAAGGCATTGTCAGTGTTTAGTTTATATGTCTCAGAAATGCGATATATAGTTTAAATAATCAGTCCTATCGATGTAGAATAAATTAGAAAATTTGCTTTGAATGGACTCACTTATTATCTTAAGATTTTTGGGTATAAGTGAATAATAATAGTTTGCTGTTGAAGCAATGTGCGAGTTACAATAAGAAAGGTCTCAGCGTACTTGAATAGGTATAGTCGGTTACAGATATGGAGCTTCCTGCAACTTTAAACCTTTATCTACCGACGGTACTTATAAGTACCACTCATTTTAAAATTATATAGAATAACCATTTTTACGGATACTCAGACGATACTTAGCAGGAATATTCTTTTAAACTCACTCTTCTGAGATATATGGCAGCACGGGTTCTATGATTATTATTTTAGCGGGGAAGGCGAATGGTTTTATAGCAGAAATTGAGTTTTCAGCTGACATTTTGATTGGATTGGGAAGATTGTTATTTTTCTTCCAAAAAAGTTGTTAATGTAAAACGGTTTACATTATTTATTTTAAGTGAACTATTTATTGACTATTTAGTGACTATTTATTTTAAGTGAACACAGTGTATATAATTATTATATCCCTTAATTTTCTCTGTAGTGACTAAAAAAAAACATTACATGAAAAAAACTGCAGTAAATAATAATGCGGTAGATAAAGGGTTAATAAATGCCAAATTAATATCTTGTTATATAAAACTTACCATAGATTACAATAATGAATAGATTTTCTAAAAATATTTTTTCCAAGTTTCCGATGCTATTTTTAAGACTAGTATTGCAGACTTCTGTGGTATGCCGGATTATCTCATTTTAAAGTAATATGTCAAAAGTAAATCTAAAATATTTGGTGTATTATAAAGGAAAATATGTGACACAAAAATGAATTAATAAATAATTAAAAAGAAACAAATGTCTGGATACGAACAAATATTTGGAATTTTTTCAGCTGGAATAGAATAAAAATAGAAATTGACAGCACAGAGTTATCTGCTCCGTTTTATGAGATGGACTAAGTTATTTTTATGTAAATTTAATTGCGTTTGATGAAGTGTGCTAAATATCAATAAACTAAATTCTTCCAATTTCATTTTAACAAATCAAAAATTGTTTTGAGTTCCCATATGAGCAGTTAAACTCCTCCTGCAAATAAAGTGAAATCATGTCTATTAAAATATTTGCATTCACTAATTAAATAATTAATATTAATTCGCACACAATATAAAATGCTCAATAACAACGAAAAGAGCAATAATTTACACCTTTATAGTTAAGTTTTGATAACTGAAATTTAGTTGTTTTAATTGCACTTTTTTTTTAAATGTAGCATGTGGCTGCGGTAGCCAAGGGATTATGATCACGAGTTCGTAGCTGTCGAGTCGTGGACTCAAATCCTGATGTCACTAAAAATCAGCCGAGGGACTACTGCATTTTAGATCTGATGAGGTCTTTATCAGTCTATGTTTTCATGATGTAAAATTTTGGAGTTTGAGGAACCAGCTCAGAGATCAATCCTCGTGACTTGATCGTGGCTCAAAATCACGAGGTCTGTCACTGATAGCCCTCGTGTTGATTTTTCCGAAAGAGACTGTAATAAAACCAATTAATTAAGAAAATTATAATATATTTTTAAAAAGTTTTGTCATATACGTTACGAAATTTTAAAATGATTATTTATGAAATAAGCGAGGAATTTAGTTCGTTCTTCGATATCGAAGAAACGAAAGAAAAAAACAACAACTAAAAACGCCATTTGAAATATAGATGAGAGCCGGGTATATGGAATATTATTTACATTTCAAAAAATAACTTTACTGGTTTTTGATAAATATATGCAAAGTCATAATGGACATATACTATAAGCAATTGCAAGAAGCTATAATTTGTCAAAAAAATATTTATTTTGTTGTTATAAAAAATTTTTTTTTTAAAAAAAATTATAAATAGAGGGTATTATGGAATAGTCGGGTAATACGGAATAGGTGGTTTAAACCACTGGGAAACTAATTAAGACTTCATAAAACGTTGTTTTTTCCATTATAAAAGCCATATTTTTAAGAATACGTGAAAGCCATTTCTATTTCGAATTTATCAGCAAAGGTCATAGTCCAGTACAGTCAAGGAGAGCCCACAGAAAGAAGCTGGAGTATTGAATCCAAATGATCCCTCTTTGATCTTCGGAGAATTTTCCGTTACAGAAGATACATTCAGCTTATTTGGTTTGACTCTTTAGTTGATAGTATGAAGTCTATTATATATGGTGGTATTATAGAATAGAATGTGTCGGGTATTATAGAATATCTAGTATTCTGTAATACCCGACACTTTATCTTCGAAAATGTACCTTTGTGACGGATCTATACGCGTCCTTTCACTAACTCCTTGGGGATTCCTTTAGCTCCAGCATTCTTTCAACCAACTTTCTCCGAGGACAGGAAAACATGATTATGCAAATTAAGTTTAATATATATATTCTGTATTCGCGAGTTTTTAGGATTAGTGAAGTGAGGATAGCTTGGATGTGAAGTGAATAGATGAAAAGCACTCAAATCGACAGCAATACATATACGTATACGTAAACAGTGTACGACGCGTGAAGTTGGAATCTTGAGGAAGTGCTTAAGTCAGCTATTGGAGAAGGGTTTAAGGTCACGTCGAATAGATTAAAGGATTGCAAGAGTTCAGGTACTGCAATCTTATTTCAAATAGAAGTTAGAGAGTTAAATTATTAGCGTGCCTATTAAAACAAGCTTTGTACAAGTTATCGTAAGAATATATTTAAATTAACGTATATATTTTCCCCAAGCTATCTTGTCTCACCTTAGTCCTCTAGTTGATCAAATTTTTCTTACTTAGAGTATTATTGTGTTTATGTTGAATATTGTGACAAATAAACAATTGAAGTTTATCATGTCGTCTGATGATTTAGTTCCTCCCACTCATCTAGCCGGGTTAGAGGGAAGAAGGAATATAAATTTCTAACACCTTTAAAATGAAAGACAAAACATTGTCAGCTAAAAAACAACTACAGTACTAAAAACTATAATTCTTTTAGTGTACATTTTGCATAACTGTAGTGTTCAAGTCACATGTGTACTACCAGGTTAAAAGGATTGAAAACTTACCTGCAAAACTTCAGAAAATTACAAAACATATTTTGTTCTTCAGCGAGTGGCATGGCAACAACAAGTGATCAAGTCTCATTGCAATGCATCATGGGAGTCTTCAATAGCTCAAGATTTTCTCACGCATTAGCAGCTACAAACAGAGCCAAAACATCGGTATTCCATATTACCCAACTCTCATCTACCTCTCTCCAATATATTTGTATAATTATCTCTTACATTACTCAATACAAAATGAGACAGCTTGTATTTTTTTTCTTTTTTCACTAATATAGATTAAATTTGATTCTTCAAAAATGATAGCAAAAAATATTCTAGATGCTTTTAACTATGTAGAAAATGGATTTTTCGAATTATATTAAAAAAATGATAAGTGATATATTTGCTGAATTTATGAGTTATCAGTATTCTGTTTTACACATAAATAAATACATTCTAATGGTAAATTCCTATTTTAGTAAGTTTTCATAAATTTATAATCCTTTTAGTGGTAATTTTTATTTATAAAATTTTTGCGCCAATTCCTTATACTGAATGAGGAAAGATAAGATTTATCTTATTTCAGAAAAATGTAAGGGTGATAGCATACAAAAAACTTAAACTAATTTTATTTTAAAATTCTTCTTTCTATATTTTGGTATATATCAATATACTTTCAAAGAGCTAAAATCGGTATTTTTTTTCCTTTACAGACTTCCTTTGGTTGCAAGTGAAAGTTACACTTATTATACACATATAAAGACTAGAAACACACACACACACAGTGGAAAAACACCAATAAAATCTAATAAAGAAAATTCCGCAATTTAAATGGCTATTTATTGAGCATACCTATTGACTTTGCTGTCAAAAAACTTTGTAAGGTATCCCTAAACAAGTAATAAAAAAAAATTGAGGCAATTCCTACTTAGGTCAACAACTCACAATCTATAAATTAGAAGTCCAACGCGCTATCCATTGCTCTACAAGGACACAATGAACGATTTTCCTTTCTATTAATGCTGCTGGACTATATGTTTGTTTGTTACTATTTATTCGTTTTTTAATTTAATTAATAAATTAATATTTAGAAATACTGTATTAATATCAAGTTCCATCCACTAAAAGTTTAAAAAAGGGCATTTGAATTTGAATGGATGAGAATAGAAAGTATTTCATTACAACGATTGAAAATATTTGAACAAGATATATATATATATATATAGGAATAGAGTGAACTAATAGTAAGAATTGAATAAAAAAAGAAGTAATTTTCTGCCCTCAAAGCAAACATGATATCCACTGGAATTCGTTCGTAAATTATAAAGTTTGTACAAAAAAATTTTTACAGTAAATTCCCCTGATCTCGAAAATTGAAGATTTATGACCTTTTATTCATTACAGAAGTAAATTTCATGAATATTCGGGATATTTTTAGCACGAAATAACGTTTGAAGAAATCTGAATAGGTATTAAAAGCAACAGTAGCTGCATATACATGTATATATATATATTTGAAAATAAATATTTTCTTCAATAACCATGATCTTCAAAATAAATTGCATTTAAACGAAGGAAAATTCAAAGAGCAAAGAAAAGCAAATAATTCGGAAAACAGGCGTAAAAGATTTAATTGATTCAATTCATGCAAAATAAAAAGATTTTTAGGATGCTCGTAGGTTGGGTTGAAATTTCATTTCAAGAATGTGAAAAACAGTTTAATCGATTATTTTTGTACTGGCAATATTTAAGAGCAAAACCTCATTCCAAACCAAGACGGTTTTAAAAATAGCAACCCCCAGCAGGACTTGAGAGTTTGTAGAAGTTACGGATCTGTTTTTGGTAAGATTTAATTTTGTTTTTAATTATCACCACGCATTCTAAAACAAAGTGAGGATAATCGGTGATGGACGTCGAAATTTTAAACATCAGTTAAGTGACGAGGGCTATTCTTAATCTGGCACACCCCACTCTCCAAACTTCCACATCACACCAAAGTAAGGAGTTAGATGTACGGCAAGTTTAACCACTATTTATTCACCAATATGTATGTAACCATGTATCATCCCCTCGAAACGGTAAATCTTCAGTAGCCCCTGGACTTAAACCTATGTCTCGACACAAACAATTCGAGTCACAATCTCGTGAGCATGACCATTCAGCTACAGTGGCCAAGGTATTTTTATTAAATAAAATACCTTAAATGCAGAAGTTGTATTCATTTTTTTTGTAAAGCAGAGTAGATGTTATATTACTTACTTATAAGACTTATTTACTTAAGGTATCCGACTATCCTAAAATAGTGAATTTTGCCAAAAATCTGCAATTTTTTTTATTATTTTATTTTATAGACCATCTTATTAGCTTTAAAAAATACCAAGTTTACTTTTTCTCCGTTCACTAGAACAAAAACTGCAAGTGTTTTAGTAAAAGCAGATGTGCCATTACTTTAAGCAAGATGTCATACTTAAAAAACGCATTTTACTCGAAATGAGTTTTTTAAGAAGTTAATTAAGATAAAGTGCTGTAGCTTTTGTAAAAATTAAAGTATCTCTTATCCTGAAGATCCTTTCAAAAATTAATAACATAGCAACACATCAGAATTGAAAAAATGAAAATTTGTTCATAAACTTTTGGTACAAAATGGGCTTAATTTATGTTATTTTTTGCAAATTTTTACACATTTTTCCCCACACATTTTAGTAATAATAATTTTTTTTTATCTTCGTAATTTTAGCATATTTTTTCTTAAAATGCACTACACAAATCTAAAAACCACAAAAAAATCCCCATATCTCCATTTAAAAAAAAAAGCTGTCGCAAGTAGTCAGATACTTTAAATCGTTTTGAAATACAACATGGAGTATAATACTAATAATTTCTAATATTTAATATTAATTACCAGTTAAAAGGGAGACGTTAAACGAAGAAATTGAAATCTTATTTAAAATAGGAACAACTATTATTGGGAGGATCCATTTAAATTTGTAAAAATGCCAGTTTTAACAATTTATTTCCCTCAATAAAATAGATAGTTTTTTCCCTTATTCTAATTTTTGCTCCTTTTTGGAAGTTAGTATAATTTTATTAATCTGAGTATATGTAATTAATGATCTGAATATTTCATAAGAAACTAAGTTTTTTTAAAAAAAATATAGAACTTTCAAGAAAATATTTTTTACAACTTTAGTATACATTTATGTGACAGAAAAAAATATATTTTGCTTTCGAAATTGCCGGATAAGATTATATTCACCTACGCAATAAATCTAAGAAGAAAAATGTCCAGTTTTGCAGCATAATATAATTGGCTTTGAAAGCAAAGCATCTCTTTTTTTAATACCTTTTTATAAGCTTCACTTGTATGTAACGGAATCTTTGAACTCCATTTTTACCCACATTAAATGGTCAGATTAATTTGAAATTTTGTACACTTGTCCAGGACCGATGAAAATACAATAATTTAATAATTTTGTTTCATTGTCCTGATCAGGATCATCAGGATAAACAATTTCGTATTTTCATGTCCCATTCCGCATCTGGCTACTAATTTCAGATCCCATTTCCAGATATGGTGACTAAAAGATTTAGTTATAGCTTAGTTCAATTAACTATAAAAGGATGTTTTTTTAAACTATAATTTATTCTGTACACGTATGGGTAGATTGGATTATAAAAAAAAATATTGTATGTTTGAAAGATACGTTGTTGCATCTTACGTACTATAATATACTGTACAGTTAAACGTACTTCGGAGCAGAGCGAAAGAAGGATAAGTAGAGCTTCTAGAATAGTGATTAATAGATTGATTATCCCATAGGATAAAAATACTCTTCCACTAAGAAAGTAATTGACTAAAAATCGTTTCACCACTAGATATATCACAACCTGGAGGTCTCATGTATAAGAGGGTTCGGGGAAGAAGCAGACATTGTTTTAAAAATAATTACTTTTATTTTGGAACTAACACTTTGTAAGAAATTTACAACTTATTCAAAAACTTTGGGAACAATCTTAATTTAAACGCTTAATCTAACTATATGATTATTCAAAATAACTTATCTCTTGTTCCACTTGTATTCACTGGACAACTCCTTCCTGAACTGCAACGGCTTGGTTCAAATCAACATCTGTTTTTTACTACTGTTCTGAATGGATGTTACCGTTGAATACTAACTTCAGTATGAACAACTCGCTGTTTACAATCCATGTTCAACGATTAACTTAGCACGATTCCATGATTAACCTAATACACCCAATTCCAGGATTTAAATATCATTTACATAGCATAAAATCAAGTCATCTTTACAGAAAGTTGTTTTTTATCTCAAATCACAGTAAAAGAATAGTTCTCCAAAAGGATTCGTAGAAGACCCGTGGATGGAACCCGTCACAGATAGCTTAACACTTTGGTTAGAAATGCACAGAATAGAGTCTCATCACTAGATGTTATGTTACTTATGATAGCATAGTCTCCTTATTGCAAGTTAATTTTATTCGAACCAGTTTAAAATCAGAGGATTAAGAACTTTAAAAAATTCTTGTTCCCTTTCCTTAAAAGGGCATCGAATACATCTCAAACCCATTGATATACGAAGCATTAAAAACTAAAAATAAATTTAATGAGAAAGCACCTCTCTCTCTCCATTTGTATCAACGTATATCACTGAGAATTGACAAAAGCAAATCTTTTTTGAATATTGTAACGTCAGTTTCTTAAGTCAGAGACTTATGAAGAGACTTGCTTTGCTCTTTACATCAACAAATCGAAAAATAAGAACCTCTCAGTTAAAAATTTTTTTACACTTGGTTATTACATTAATCGACCCAAAAACTTCATTAAATCAACACAATACATTTATTAAACTAGAATCTGGAAATTCTTATACATTTCTTTGAAGACCTGTGCAGCTTTTTTATAAGTCGTAATATGTAAAGGTCGTTATCAAAATAATGGAAACACCTGTGAATAAAAGTGACATTTTTAATGCACTTCGTTAGCATTAAAATATAATAATAGCTACCAGTTTTTTGTAAATTGAAATGTATATATTCTGGAAGTATGTGGTAGCTTTATTGTGTGTGTGTGTGTGTGTGGTTCTGTAATTATTAATTTTTTTTCAAATGTGTAAAATGTCGAACCTCTCATATCTTCAAAAAGACCAAATTGTAGGAGCCCATCTAGCTGGAGCAAGTGTGACCAAAACATCTTAACTTTCAGGCGTTTCTAGAGGTACTGTGTCTGAAGTTATGACAGAATACAAACAGCGTGGTAAGAAAAGCTCAGCAAAGCAAAATAGTGAACTAATGTCTAAAAAACGAACAGCTGCAAAAAAGTGACCGAAGAGCTCAATCAGCATCAATGTCAATGATTACAAAGTTAGAGGCACCTTCAAAAATATAACATTTACGACAAAGCAGCAATTCTTAAGCCGCTTGTCACAGATGTTAATGCGAAACATCATCTACAGCAGTGTCACACTCACAAAACCTGGTCGATTGATAAATTGAAGAAAGTAATATGGTCTGAGGAATCGTCTTTCACAATTTTACCTACAACATGATGGGTACACGTTTAGAGAACATTTGCTCAAGCACATGATCGCGATTGCCTCCTCTAACCATCAAGCATGCAGGTGGATCTGCCATGATATGGATAGCCATGTCGTGGTTTTCTGCTAGACCAATCGTAACCCTGAATGGTAGGATCACTGGTAAGAAGTATAGAGAAATTTTAGCTGACCAGATTCATCCTATGATGCGAACTTAGTTTCCTGCAGGAGACAGAATTTTCCAAGATGATAATTCACGCATCAGTACAGTGGGACTTGTCCAATCATAGTTTGATAAACACGAGGAGGAAGTCAAACATCTACCTTTGCCTGCAGATTCACTCGATCTCAATATAATTGAACAGTTATGGTTCATTTTAGAGCATTCAATTTGAAATCGATATCCTCCCCCAACATGTGTGTGTTGTCTCCCAGAACTTTCTCAATATCTCCATAGAGAATTTTAAAATATTCTTCTAAACACTATTCAGAACTTGCATGAATCAATTCCTAGGCGAATCCAAACTGTATTACATGCCAAAGGTGGTCCTACACCATACTAATATAGGATTATTTATAAACTTGTATTTCCATTATCTTGATAACCTCCTGTATGCAATATTTGGTCATAACAAATCCACTATCCTTTATTTTAAGTTATGACTAGAAAGGAAGATGGATACATGTGTGGGCTGATAGATCACGCAGGAACTTCAACAAAGTTAACACATGGATGGAACACAGAAGCATATTAGAAAACTTCATCAATATTTATAATGTAAAAGACTTGTACATAGATGTACTATCCAATAAACATGTGTAATAATATGATTATTGAAGGCTTAACCCGTTTGGAATTACAGTGATTACAACTAGATGAATTGAAAGATATGTAACCAGTCTTTTCATAAAAATTTATTCCATAATAAAGTAACCCAAATTTATTACTACTAATAGATATAACTACTAAAAGTAAATATGCATAGAACGAAATTAAAGATGTCCCATTTAAAAACAGGTTTAAAATTAACCAATTAATTTTAACCATTTATATGCTTTATAAACACTGTATAACCATTTATATATTTTGACACAGATAGAATATGATTGCTAAGGGTTTAATCCGTGTGTCATAACACTAAAGCAAAATAATAGTCTTTTATTCAAAGCAGAATAAGAGTTTAATAATTAATAGTTTCTCTGGTAATACCTTTTATCGCAACTCGTGTTTTTATTGTGTATCACAATATCACTTTTCAAAAATATACCAAATTTTCTGATATCCACTCCTTTTTTTTTTAACTTTTTTTTTTGGCTTTGTTTTTTCAATTATAAAATATGTGCTTTTATATGTTATGACCAAACATTTGTTATAGATTTCAGATAAATTATGAGAATAATTGTAAGGATCTAGCACCCACGCCTGACAACAAATGTACGTTCGATCTGGAGATCTGGCAATGGCTCGAGCATATATAGGAAGATCTGGCAACTCCAGGTGGAAGAGACTGGAGAGCAGGAAGCTGGATAAAAAGAATCGTGATCGGAGAGGAGGGAAAGCATGACAGAGGAGGAAAAAGAAAGCGACAGATGATATAGCATTTTTAATCCAACTTAATCTTATGAATATACTTGTTTTTGTGCTGTGTCCCGTAGTACCATGGAAATAAATCAATGGGACTAAATTCTTTCGTAATCATTTTTATCATTTGAACACTACACCGGTCATTCAACCCTCTAAAAGAACCAACGATTATACAATATTACAAATATCTTCAAGATCAATGTTTTTGAAAGTTCTATATCGAAAGCCTTTTGGAAGGTAAGGTTTAATGCTCTTAAGGAAGATGTTTCTTAAGAAACCTTATATAATTAGTGAAACTAAAGACACGTGAGTCCATTTTTTCTTATTCCTGAATGTAGCTTACACATATCTGATTGCAATGGATGGTGTGATAGAAAACCAACTGTTTTGTAATTCTCTAGTAATTATTTTTCATCTCATGTATTACTTAGATTTTTTGTTTTTGTTTATTTAAAAGTTTTAATACGTGAACTAAAAATGTTGATCACATTAAAGGCTAAATGATCAATGAATGTAAAAAGGAATTTCAAAACCCATTACGATTTTTTTTAAAAACTTAAGTTTCGTTTTAAAAAACTTAACATTATAAGAAATGTCATACACAAAGAATGACATTTCTTAAGTGCACAATTACTTCAAAGCAATAATTTATAATACATAATTAAGCATCAAATTCCTAAGTTTTGTATTACATAATCAAATAATACTTAAACATTTTCAAAGAATATTAATTGCACTCTCATAGGCTCAATCATTCATTCTCATAGGCTCATCAATTTTTGATTGTTTTACTTATAAAGGGTTTTAATTTAGGAAGTTTTCTATAAATGAGGCTTATCTTCAGTAAAAGTGGTCATAACTAAATTTTAGAATTACGTGTATAGAATAATATCTTTGATTTTTTTTAAAACTATATGCGTAACCTTAGCTACCAAATAATCATATTTTCCAGCTGGAGCTGGCATTGCTGTGGTCAAGTTCGAGTCTTGATACAACTAAAAACTTGTCTTGTAGTAAGGCTGATGCACATTAAATTTGTCCAGGTGCAAGGGAATTTTGGAGAACTGTGTGCCAACTAAAGGTAGAACTTGTCACGTGATAAATACTTAAAATTACGAGGTCCGTCACAAATAGTTTTCGTGTTGCTTCTAAATACGACGCTAATAAAAAACGAATCAATTATTAAAAGCGTAAGTTTAAATATACTTTTGGAAGTCGTTTTCTCTGTAATTTGGGAGGTAAAGTATATTAAAATACTACATAACTAATTCCTAAGGCTCGACTTGAAGGAATAGTATAATAATAAATTAAATTGAAATATTTTTCATTTTCAGGCTATTTCGAGAAAAAGTGACAAGCAACATGATGTTTAGGTATGTGTAATACACTACTGTTATTATAACTGTAGATTTAGGAAGGAAGGTAAATATTAAAATTCTACTTATTGTGTGCACGTAAGGTTTTTATTAATAATGAATTCAGGATTTCTCTACTCATTATATTTCATAACATATCACTTAGTAATAAAAATAGAAGTGTGTAAATTGGTTAGTCATGAAACTGGTTAAACCTCGCTTTTAATAAAAATAATTCCTGGTCTGTAAGGTTTATAGACTTTACAGCATCCATCTTTTTTTTTTCCAGAAATTAAATTATCTGTTTTAATCTCAAGTATCCAAATCATTTTTGTCACACATATACATAGATATATATATGCATTGTTGCCATTAAGAAACTGCAACAACAAGAAAACAATAGAATTTTATTTATTGTAAGTACACAAGCATAGTAGAAAGAATACATTATTAAATTTGTAAGCAGTTTGGCGGTATTCAGGGTCCGAAATTAGTACAAACAACTGCCACTTCTGACAGCTGAAACAGATCTAACTCTGTTGGGTATCGAATCTCACCTGGGCTTGAACGAAAGTTACGGGTAAAATATTCTTATTGCTTCAAGTCTATGCCATCTCTTAACACTAGTTGTAACTGAAGAGCGTGGAAGACCAGTCTTTCAGCAACCAAGGAACATATGTTTTCAATGAGTGTGAGATCCAGAGAATGTGGCTGCCAGGGCAGAAGTTGGACGCTCTCAAAGTCGAGATAGGTCAGGAAAAGAAGGGCTTCCATTATCTTGTTAAAGATGATGTATCCAAGACCTCGAAGATAAGGCCAAGCCATGGTTCTTAAGATATGAAAAATGTAGCGCTAAAGTGTTGCTAAATGATGTTCACATTACCTGCTACACGAAAGAGAAGTGTTCGTGTCATGTACCTAATGGCTGCCTATACCATCGCACCAGGGGCATGGCTCGTATGACATCATCGAATGCAAACAAACCAAGTGCGCTCACCTCGGTGTTTCCAGACATGAACCTTGCCCATCATGATGCTCCACGCTGAACCGTGACTTGTCTGTTAAGACGACGTGGGGCCATTCTTGTCATTGAGCGTACCACTATTGATCTTACTTTATCTTTTGAAAATATCTCCAGGGTCTCAAAAATAGGGTACATCCACCGGCCTTAACATCCAAGAAATGTAACGCTTTCTGTTCAGATTATTGACGGCGCGAGTAAAAGTTTTCAACATCATGTACTCAATGGATGTCAATACCACCCCACAAAGTGCTGGGTACGTATTGAATGCAAACAGGCCATGTATGTTTTCCCCGGTGCTTCCATTCACGGATATGTTCATCATGTGGCTGCACGCCGAATCCGGACTAGTCTGAAGACATGAAGGGAGATCACTCTTGTATCCAGTTTTGTCTTTAGGTGTACCATTATTTTCGCGTGTTTCTATGCTTTTATATCGAAGGAAACCACAACAAGGGTCGCAATGCAAGCAGTCCATGCTGCTCCAGACATGACCACGCTGCTTTTGCTGCAAAGAAGGCCCTTCTCGACTCAGATCTGTGAAGTGGCTGCAATATCTTGAAGGCCAACCATTCATGTCTGTCCTCTCGTCTCTGCCCCTTCTAAGCCCATTGATTATTTATTCGCATGGATGGCAGCCGTTAGATTTCGACAAATGCGGATGCAATATGGCGAAACTATAAACTGCAATTTCATACCGATGCCCATCTGCGCAACTGAAATTGAGAAATTTGTTCATTTATCAAAACCAATGAATTACAATTCTGGTGCAAAAATTGATAATGAGATTTATCAAAACTGCTACATTTTCTAATACTTTACATAGTTCAGAAACTGTGAAAATATACCTTATGCAGCAGGATGTAAATGATGCAGTATTTTCTCTGCATGTCAAAAAACACTCTTTCGAGTCAGGAATTAAAAAGATTGCAGCTATTAATCAATATTTTAAAATTTATATTTAACTGGTGCGTAATAATTCATTAATAGTACTTTTAGCCATTAAATAGAAAGTGTGTAATTTCTAACTTTTAATATTTTTGTGTAGTTGCTTATAGAATCTCTACAAGATTAGTTGGAAAAAAATTTGTATTTTGTTTGGACCCAGATAAAACGAATAACCCCAAAATTAACCAACAAAATGTACAAAAAAAACGGGGTCCGACGGTATATTTATAATTAAATGTGTTTGTAATTCAATATTTTCATTGAAGTTCAACTGAAAGCAGTCCTAAAACAAAATTCTTTTTAACGTTATTGGTCGAGAAATTAAACATATACTAGATTTTACCAGTTGGCATGAATGTATAAATTATAAGTTTAAAATATAATAGGATGCATACATTTTGAAATGCACTTATTTGATGGCATTATCAATTTTTTTTTGGAAAATCCCGAATATGAATACCATGTTTGTCCTCTTCTAATCCCTTTTTCAACTAGAATTTTTTACGAGTCATGATACAAATTACCTTGAAGCTCATTTTAAATAAATTTTCTATGATTAGTTTAGCTTATGCAATCCGTTTTCTAACCCAAGCAATTTTATGGCATGTTTACTCTCTAAACTTTGAAAAATGATTTAACCACAAAGATTTAAAATAAAAGACAATCTTTCTATGACGCTATTTACATTATGATTTTTATCTATCACTTTTTAGTATTTAATTCTGTGACATATTTGGAAATTTTTCAGCAAATAGCCTAGAAGCTATTTTATTTTTACTCCCTGTTTTCTAAAATACATTTTACTTCTTACATAAATAATTCAGTAAAAAAAAAACTCTCAACTGTTCTGTACATATTCTTGTGTAATATGGATTTTGAATCATATGCAAATGTATGATAAAAACTTCATGACACAAATTTTATTCAAGCATTCTTTGAACACCAGTTGCATATTCGTTTCCCGTAAATAACTAATATTGAACATATATATTTGTATAAGGAAAAATTCCTTGTGAATATTTGAAATTATTGAATGATTGCAGAACATAAAACTCAAACTGCTCTTTTACTATCAATAATTTCTCACTGATATATTCTAGGTTTATTATATAGTGTTCGTTAAATGAATTTTATCACATAAGACATTTTATCACATTGAAAGAGATCTAGTGTACAGATAAACTGAATTGAAATAATTGGAAATGCAACAGGAAGAATTTCTTTAAGCTCTCTCACAATCTAAAAAAATTTAATATAAAAAAGTGCTTGAATACGAAATTCAAAATAATCTAACTTTATTTTCTGGTATTTACATCTCTGCTTAAAAAAAGAAAAGAAAGAAATGTTTGTTAAATTAAAATGATATTTTTACCTAATTGAGCCAATTAAGGTGTCAGGGGGAAAATTCTGCTCACATTCCTCTCCTATCATGAATACAAAACATCTTTTAGATATATGTATTTACCGTTTTCCTCCTCAGAGATATGTATTCAAATTTTTCTATTGTTTTTAAATCTTCGCCACCGTAATTTTACGTATATAACATTCTCACTTTCTCAATTCTGTTTTCTTTTTACGTATACCATCCATTACCTCTCAAATATTTAACTATTCTTTTAGCCCTTTCCTCTCTATTCTCTCGTAATGCTAAAAGTTCTTTCTTCTTCTAAAAAAAATGTAGGGGAGGGGGGAGATACAGATTCGCGTGCGTAGAAAATCAATCTGAGAGAAAACCGCGCCCCAAACCGAAAGCTGACTTTAAAGGGTCCTCCCCTATCAATCAGAGGTTTTCCTCTCGCGGTCGTAATTCCTTTTTTCCATGTAAAAAGGGAATAAAACTTCTTTCCCGTAGAACGTCATAAAACCCGGTCGTTGTTCGTGCATTGTAGTTGGATGACTCTTTCTAGATGCAGGAAATGTTTTGTTGAATGCGAGGGAATCCTTTTCTGCGCCGCCATTTACCAAGATAGCCGCTTAAGAGGATTCTATTGCCGACTCCTAACTGCCAAAGACAACTCCGCGTGTACAAGAGCTACCATTGCAAGTAGGCCACTCGCATGCACACTGCTTCCATCACTCTTCAAGGGAGTTGGGTCTATAATACTCGCAGAAAGGAGCTTTGTGACTTTGTATGAGACGCTAGGCTACCGAGCAATGAATATCTCCATTTAAGAAAAAGAAGAAAAATTATTAAAAAAAAAGGTGGACCGAGAAAAATAGTCTTTCAACATCAGTTTTTCTTCACAAAAATGACGAACGCATAGGTTCTGTGAGTAGTATTACAGTAGGCTACAATAAATGGATAGATGTTTTTTTTTTTTGGAAAAGAATGTCGTCAGTGAATTTTCTGCCTGTATATGCTAAAAGTCAGTTCTTATTTACTTTTCAAACGAAAGAGTGTGGATTCAGATTTTGAATGGAAATATTTTGTAAGTTTTGGGGTTTTCTTTTCTTTAAGCTTCGTCACCACACAGGATTATATTTGGAAAAAAAATATTACAATAATGGTATAAGGTTTAAGGTATTGTGTTTACTTTTTTTAACAATAACACACAACATTTTTTAGATTTCACTCGTCAATAAAAAAATATTGTTACATGAATATTATAGGTTGATATATGACAAGCGTGTGTCAGCATAATGTCATATATTATACGATAAGTAAGCAAGAAATTAAGTAAAATGTCATTTTAATATAAAATTTTCTTATTCATTTGAAATATTTTACCCCAGTTTCATTACTTACTTATAAATTATTATTTATTTTAACGTAGTGCATTTTATTTCGTATTTTGCACTGTGTTTTAAAATTGTTAGACCGGGCTCTTTTCTTTTAAATTATATGTATAATAATTTTAACTTATTTTTTTAATAATAATATCAATATTATATTGACATCTTAGAAAAGATGTACACACACACTGTTAAAAATTAACAAATTTTAAAATGTGTCCTTACATTATAAAAAGTAAAAACGCAAACATTTTCATTTGCACTGTTTTTGCATCCATATTACTTAAACTCTATTCCAGCTTGAGCATTGAATATGGGTAAAAATTTTTATTATCAGGGCACAATGTTAATAATATTTATAACTAGTTCTCAGAGACACTGAATACTTTAACTTAATGAAAAAACTTGCAAAAAAGGATTCAGCAATAACTACATTTAATTACAATATATATATATATACCTATCGTAGAACTATCAACCTAGTCATTCTTCATTCATGCTTGTAGTTCATTTTGTATGGTTTATGTGTCCAACAATAATTACTTATCTTCAATTTTGCACACTCATTCGATCTCTTTTGAAAGCATATAAGTGTGTGAGAATTCTTTTTCAAAATTAAAATATATATAATGTTATTTTTGTGTGTGATTACACAGGATGATTATCCTATCTCCTTACCTTTCATTCATTTTCTTTCTCATAGCGTATATCACTGCATAAACTATGAAAAATATAACCTTCATCACACCTCCAAATTTCATCAATAAATTTGATTAGTTTTTCTCCCCTGCCCCCTCCCAGCATTAAAAATTAATTAGCCTATTTTTGTAAAGTTAAGAATTTAAAGTTTGTAATTTTTAAGCTCTTTCAAGAAGATAACGTGAGAGATACTGGCATCGGACCTCGTAATTTTCAAGCTCTTTCAAGAAGATAACGTGAGAGATACTGGCATCAGATCTCGTAATTTTTAAGCTCTTTCAAGAAGATAACGTGAGAGATACTGGCATCGGACCTCGTAATTTTTAAGCTCTTTCAAGAAGATAACGTGAGAGATACTGGCATCAGACCTCGTAATTTTTAAGCTCTATCAAGTGATTAGGACGACACAGAAGCACAGGCACCATTCTCTCCAAACTTCCACCCCACACCAATGTGAGGATTTGGAGCCTCGACAGTTTTCCTAAACATCAGTCCCTCTACATGAGGAGTCTTCAGTGGCACCATTACTGGAATCCACTACTCGACAACGCCGGCTACAACTCCGCTTCCATGGCCACTACAAATAGTTTGAAGAAAAAAACCTATTTGCAAATTTTATAATCTTAAACGCTGTTGAAAAACTGCATTTTCGAAATACCGTGCTACTTTCTAATAATTTACAGTAAAATCTGAAGTATTTACCAATAAAATAAAAGATTTCTCAGCTAAAATAAATATTAGTAGTCAGTGGCGCACACAAGGGTCCGGAACCCCCCTCCCTAAAGCCCTTGATTTTTTTTCGATTTATTATAATCTTATGTGTATAGTATATACGTAACATTTTTATTTAAATATTTGTTTTAAACAATTAATTTTATTTTTTATGTTTAGTAGTAATTTTGCACTGTTTTTTGTTCCCGAATATCGACAAAATCAAAAGAATAGGTTGGGTGGCATATTGGTGCATGAAACGAGAATGGTGGACTTTGGACCCTGGATCCCCCTCTCCCCTTAGAAAATTCCTGTGCGCGCTACTATTAGTAGTTATTTTTAAAGAACTTTTATATGTAGGCTAACTGATGATTAGCACATTATAATACAATAACGGATACGCCGTGCTGCTTTTAAACGAAAAAAGGAGACCAAAAGTTTTTGAACCTATATTACTATGTTATCACATATTAAACAATATCTTAAGAATGAGATTTTCATTCAGATGAATTAATAAACAACAGGCATGAATTTCATTGAAATTAAAACTCACGTTAACATTATTAAAGATTTAATAATATATATATATATATATGAAATGTTCGTAAAGAAGAGTGTTTTATAATTAATAATACATCTTGTAGATAACTGAAGCAATTTCTAATTTGGAAACCGAAGCAAAAATCACTATTACCTCACCGAATTAAAGAAACTGGTACTGTTTTCCATCAGTGGGGATGGTAGCAGAGGGGTCAGGGTTACGAGTTACTGGCCAGCGGTTGTCAAATTGTGAGCTCGAGCTCAGGTATCACAAAAGACCCGCTGTTTAGGGATGCTGATGTACGTTGAATCTGTCAAGGATCAAAGTTTTTACGTTTGTGTGGAAGTTTGGAGAGGAGTGGTAGTTCTGATATCTTTGTATCCTAACTGAGGTTCATCGCCAATAGCCTTCACGTAGCTTCAAAGTGTGACGTAATTCACAACCTTTATTTTCTCTCAATCTCTGTAAGTTAATCTAATTATGACGTATTAAAGGAACTTAAATGGGTTACAATCCCGTTCTTAAAATAAAATATGACGTCCAAAAAACAGATATTAAAGCGTGAATAATTTTCTTATTTGGCTTATAGAGATAGACTGAATTCTCTCCCCGATTAGTATATTTCAGTGGTTAATGAATACATTTCAAACTAAAATGTAATGAAATTTAGGGTAAGGGGTGTAAATTTTGTTCTCTGTTTCTCTAATCTACTTATAGGAGTTCGGTTGTTATTTATGAGATTTTATTAATAATCTAGATTATTTCTCCTTCCATTAAGCTTTTCTTATTATGATGAACATCAAAGTATACTTCTTTTTTGTTTCCTCTATCTTAATTATTATTATAAGCAATTCCATTTTTTTTTTCATTTTAAAAATGTAGATGATTTCAATATGAACATTATGTTGGTAATTTCTGAATGATCATAATTACTCGTACGATTCGGTAAGACGCTAGCGCAAATATTCCTTTCAAAACGGATCAATATTAAATAATAAAAACAAGAAGGGTTATATCGTTGTTCATATTTGTTGTTAATGCAAATAGGCAACTTAAAGAACTTCAGTTTAAAAGCTTTTAATATCATTTCCCATTTCAGGAAAATTTCACTTCTATTATGTGGATTACATCACTATCTAAATTAATTTCCACGTTTCAATAACAAACAACTTTATTTTGCAACTCCTCCTGTTACAGCTAAACTCTCACACCTCTTACAACCTAACTAATGTTTCCCCTCTGACTCTGATACTCCTCTCTCTATCCTGCTTTGCACGCCACTCTCACGCTCTATTCAGGATACAATTTCACAACACCGTTGTTGAAATAGCGCCATCTATTTTCAAAACATATTGTCGGTGCGAAACAAGAGAAAAACATTTTAAATATAAACTTGTCGTATTAATATCTCATTGAAAATGAAATTTTGTGTGTGTGAGGTTTGATTTGAAATAAAATTGTCCACAAAATTTAGACTACTTGAAATTATTCTCAAATATTCTACCTTAAATCTATATATAAGTTACATAATCAGTTGCTTACAAACCAAAAATATTTATATCTTTTTTCTCTTAGTTCAAGAGTTCACAAATAATTGCACTCTAAAAACTATTGAACAGTTTGATTGATTGATATTTAATTAACGTTGCCATCAAAATAACTCCAGAGTTATTGGCAACGGATCTTGAATTTTGAACCATGGTCAAGTGACGATGACAATCCACTCTTCAAGCTTCCACACCACGCCAAAAAGTGAGAACTTTGAGACTCGACAGATTTAATGTGCATCACCCCCTTTACAAGGCAGATCTTTAGTGGGATTCGAACGCATGACTCGGCAAAAATAACGCCAGCCATGAATTCTTGACCATAAGCCACTTGACTACTGCGACCACAAAGTTTTGAACAGATCAATTTTTTAAAGAAAGTATTAATTCTTTAACTTTAAGCAAAAAATTGAAAAACCCCACAAACAATTTCGAATTCTAAGCGAATAAAAATTTAAATGTGCATATATTTTGAAAATCATTGCTTTTCGACTAAGTTAATTTTTTCATCAAAGGGAATAAGGATTTGTATATGCTAGAAGGTAAATAATATACAAAATTAAGAAAAATTTCATACAAATTTTTTTTTATTTTCTCTGCTTATCATCTCATGTTTCATTTATGATTGTTTTGAATATGTTTTCTTGTAGTTAAATAGTAATAATTTGATGTTATTAAAAAATCAGGTCAAGAATCCAGATTTCAAATGAAATTTAAATTTGTAATAAATAGTATGCAATAATCTGCATTGAATAATTAAAATGTCATTTTAATCATACTATCTTTAAAAATTATGTATTAGAAACTAACTACTTGAGGCTGGTGAATAACGTCATTTAACTACTGTTACGCATAACAGGTTAGTCCTTTTTTACAGTTTGAAATCTCAAGGCTGTATGAATCTTAACTGTTTAGTCACAAACATTGCTTTTAAACTAGATAAGATTTCTTTTTATAGCAGTAGTGAATACATTTTGAAATATATATATATACCTTTTGGATATCATGAATACTTTAAAAATATCTTCATTGTTTGGCTCGATAACACGAATAACAGTATAAATGAAACAATTTATTGGGTTATTGTTATAAATCTTGGGAGGGGGGATCATTTGTGGACATATGTATTTCACCCTTTTTTTATAAGGAATGTACACATTGCTGCAAACCTAACTCTTATTAATCTACCGAAGTGGTCCCTGCAAAGAGATGACACCACGGATCACCTGTACGCTGTTGTATTAGTACCTATGCTTATAGATAAAACAGAACTTCGACCACACATAATAATCACTGTTTAATCCCACAAGTTATAGGAGCAAATACAAAATTTCAATGTAAGCTATCTCATCAAAAACTCTTTTCCCCAAAAATAATATCTACAATATACTGTTACTTTCCAACAATTAAAAATGGACTTCACTTTATACTAAAAATATTATGTATAATTAAAGAGAAACACATGTTAATCGAGTTAATATTTCACAAGCACAATAATATATATATATATGCATCATTTTTTCTTACGAATCATGTAAAAGCAACTTACTTGCAAGTAGAGAATGGCTGCCGTCTGAGGATTTCAATTACTAACATTTTCAAGTATGAATTTCAGACAAATAAATTAATAAAGAATTAATATTTCATGAACTCTGTTATTTATTTTTTACCGTATTAGTATTCTTTTGACACATTGTCAACCAGTTATAAATGAGTAAGTCTAAGAGTAAAACAAGAAAATTTCAATTTAAGGGTTTAAAAAACAGTAAATTTTTTTTGTTAATAACTTTTCTTAAATAAGAAAATTATCAGCTTTATTTACGAGTAAATTAACTTTTGCGTTTTCAGCCCATTTTTTCCCCATCTATTTCTATTCATGTGTTTGCATGGGATACTTATTAGCATAATTCATGACAAAATAATTGTATTGTAAAATAATTTAACTAATACTTATTTGACTTATATTAAATTTTACAATATTTAGTCGAGGATAACTTGAAACAAATTTGTATATATATACTTGATTTTTGAAATTTGTATCTTCTCAAAAGATATCGGTCTTGATTGCTGTATGATGCCAGGAGCTTGCCACTTTTATAAGCACACCGGATCATTCCTTAACCATTTATTTGAGTATCTCCAAAAAGATTATTCAACAATCTCAAGAGGGCTGCTAAACTTGAAGTGCAAATAAAAAAAATAAAGTAATGATTTCTAAAAGAACATTTGGAATATGATTGCGACTTTAAATATCTGATAATTCGCCATTTATGCTTTATATTATAATATTTAGTTAAAGTTCACTATTTTATGTACTTGAGTATTTGAAAATTAATTGATTAATTTTTTTTAAAACCCGCCGGTGTTAAAACGTTTCTCCTTCTCCGAGGCATTTTTAGCGTCTTGACCCGTTTCTTCACGTCGATACTTTTCACTCCTCTCATTTGCATATTTACGTATTGAGTCCATCTGCCTATTATAGTCGTATTAATTAGCGTTCCTCTCTCCAAGCGAGAGAACGAATTGCGTATTTCCGGCGGAAAGAAAGTACTTTCTGAGCAATTGGCAAATAAAATAAATATGATTACAAGACGTGAGCGAAGCGGAAAAAACGGGAAATGCTTCATAATTGACTTTCGTAACGGCTTTCCCGGGAGACAGCCGGAACACAATTGAAGTGCTCGATGCCGGCAAAGAAAGCGAGCGATTTTTAATCAAGGGTGAGGGGTCTATGGAGTGGTACTCGACATCCAGTCGAATCTCAGCTGTCGAGAAGTCTTTGTTTCAATAGAAAATACCGAGCGTCTTTCCGTCACTGGCTTCTTCTCCATTCATTTCGTATTCATTTATTCTTCTTGTTCACCATACACCGCATAATTGAACAATGAAAGAGACATTTGGATTGACTTTTTTTTGCATTCCCCCATCCTCTCTTCTTCCGACAACTTCACTTCACTTCTTCCCAACCCCCTCCTTTTAAATCCCTTTACTGTGAATTTAGAAACTACAATACTCGAAGGGGATTTGCATGCATTTCTGATTCGATTAAATTCTTTCTGTTCGAAGGGAAGATCAGGAAAATGTTTTCTTTTCAAAAAGGATTTTCCTTTGAATTAGAGTGCAACAAGTATCAGGGCAACCTGATGCTAGTGTGCTACGATCGATACATTTTCTGAGAAAAATAGAGAAAACTCAAAATGAGCACGGCACAAAGAAAGTTTGCGGATGAAATATGTAGAAATATTGATTTCCTTTTAATTCTAAAGATTTACTAAAAAGTAGAATAATGAAGGTTATTATTTATAGGAGGAAAATCGGAATATCTCCTGATTTCTTGGGAATAAACAAATGCTTCACCGCAAAATTGTCCCAGAAAATATAAAGAAAAGGAAGTCTAGATCGTTTTGAATAACTTCTCTTTATTTCTGATAAAAGAAGACGAATTATTTGTTCTTCAGTCTAATAACGAAAAAGATGAGAGATAAATATGTTAGATTAGTTTCGATCCTTTTAGTTTAATTTATCCTATTCAAAACGACATTTTAGCCTTTCACGATTGAATGAGGTTTTCATTGGAGATCAAAAATCAAATGGGGGTTACTCCAATTTCCCTATCCAATTCCCATATAAAAAGTCAAATGTCGTTTACAGAATAACTTATTCTCGATAGTTGAATAAATGTGGATTTGATGGTTCAGACATTTGATTTCTTTTTAAGGGTCCTTTATTTCTTTCAAGGGAAAACAATGCAAAAGGAGTTCAAATAGAAAATGCATGTCGATATTTTTCGTAAAATTGATTAAAGACTATTGTGATTGAACATAAGTTTGTGATTGCTTAAAAAAATCACTTGCATTGATCGTTATGACTACCAATCTTCGTAACGAAGGGATGTTATTTTCTTTAGTCGGCTCGGTGGCTTAGAGATAGCGTGCCTGCTTCCTAAGTCCAAAACGGTTTCGATCCCGGCGGGAATCAATAGATTTTCGGTATAGAAAAATCGTAGGCATGAATGTCATATGATGTCATACTTGGAAATAACCATTTAGTATCCATTTGACTCTAGTACTTTCGGTAAAGTTTAAATCATGGCAATATTTAGCTTTCTACAATAGCGTCCAAATTTGGTAGCGAGAAACGCCACTAGATGGTGCTACCATGAAATGGTTCTCACCTTTGGGGACTTGTTGTGTCTACATATGCTTAGTGACCAATATGCAGTCCATTAGGTCAGTTTCTAAAATGCTTTCTCAACGTATGCGACGCTTTAATTCATCGTGTAGACTAATAGTTTCAAACTCAAAGGCAAACTTGGGCCAAACACACACAGATTAACTGTTAGTGGGCCGCAAACAAAATAATATTCATAGAAACGTAAGTTTATCTCGAATAATACATTAAAATAAAAATAAATAAAAGAACAAGAAAAACTTAATGTTTACGTCCTGACACTTAACATTTCTTTTCTGCTACTATCTTTCCTATTTCGCGAGAAATTTTGATATTATATAATATATTATTGTGTACCAATTTACTGGCTCGTTGTCAATATATTGGTTTGTTGTATTTGATACTTGTTGTCGGGCCGCATGTGGCCCGCGGGCCACGAGTTTGACACCCCTGGTGTAGAGGGTCTGATGTGTGTTGTCGAAGTTCAAAAACTTTACATTGGCATGGTTTGGAAATTTGGAGAGTGCTGTGCCAGCTCAAGTGATCATTACTTGACTCATTACTTGATCCCAAGTTCAAATACCACTGAAGACCCACCATGCCGAGGGGGCCGATGCACGTAAAATATGTCGAGGCTAAAACGTTCTTCCGGTGGTGTGGAAGTTATGAGAGAGGGCTGCCAGCTCAGGTGTCGTTCTCGTCACTTGACCTAGGTTCAAAACAACGAGGTCTGTCGCCAATAGCTCTCCTGCAGCTTTAAAGTGGGATGGAAAACTTCTCCGGTTCAAAACTACGAGGCTCTTTGCCAATAGCCCTTGTGCAGTTTCAAAGAGTGATGTTAATAAAAATATTTAAGAATTTCATTAACAATTTAAAAAGAACCATACAGTAGCTTCTGCGAGTATTTTTTAATACAATTGTGTGTTAACTACATCATACTTATCTAAGATTAGAAAGAGAGAGAGATTTAAGTACCACACGATAAAATCAATAAAGATCTTCAATTTTGTTCTTTGGTAATTCTTTCATTTCACAATAATTTAATTTGAGTCGGTATAATTTTCTGCTGTTTTTGTATCAAATTGTGAAGTATTTTTCATGAAAAACTTCAGATACATGAACTATTTTACACTTTCTAATGTCCAACATTTAATAATATCTACTTTATCTTCGTAGAATTTTAATCTCGCATATCTCTTTCGAAAAATGAATAAAATATAGGAAATTTATTCTCAGTGTAATATTTCTTGAGAATTCAGACTCAGTGTAATGTATACTTGAGAATTCAGGAATAAATATTTTATGTCTTTTTTTAAGAGTGTAAGACATAGAATTCTGAATAACGAGATGGGTATCCTATTTTTGTATCGAGAATATAACTTTTACACTTCTACAGTATCTAAAGAGTCTTTTAGCCATGTTTCTTAAGATTTTTTCCTGTGAACAGCAATTTTACACTTCTTTTATTGAAATAACAACTTACTTTGAGTAATTTCTCCTTAATAATCATCATTTTTGATATTTTTTTCAAGTGAATTTAGTACATTCGCTTAAAAATAAATATTTCCTCTTCTTTAACACGTGCTTTACTATTTTTCAATCCATTTTTTAGTCCATATTTGCAGCAATCAATTATTTCTTACTGCTCTTTCCTCAAACCCAAATAACTGTTTTGCACTGTTAAAACTATCATAGATGTTAAAACAATATTAAATCGGAAGTATTTTTTATTAATTAAGTTACTGTTGAGTTTCTGTAAAAATAGAACTTTTCAATACACCGTTTTGTCTGTAATCTTAAATCCTTCATACCTGATGAAGCAGCATTCTTGAAAGAAGCATTTGTCATCATTTATACAGCATAGCAATCATTCTTCAAATATATTAGACTGACTTTAATTTTAAATAAGATTGTTCTAAGCATAAAATTCCTTTTAATACTCTGTTCAGTGCTATTATTACACGATATATTCTCATGGTCGGACAAACGGTTTGCTTGATTCCTTCCCTTCTATACTTTAATTTTAAAATCCTTCCCATGCTGTTTCCTTATCGATAACTCAATCTAGGGAAAACATTTCTATAACACTGGGAGCAAGCATCGAAAGCTTGAGAGAAAGAGGGAGAGGAAAAAACACTTGTTAGGGGCACATGTATTCTTTTGAGTGCATACCACTGAGGGTGAACGCTATCTTCCACCCATACTCTAGCATCTATTAATCATTTCCTAAAATAGGAGGCAGCCCCTTCCCACAATCTAGAGGGGACTGTTCTATGAACCCGGAAGATAGAATGTGCATAGCGATCTTAGAGCTTACAGGTGGAAAAGAGGGAAAGAGCTTACAACAATAGCTTTCCCACTTAAGGAAGAAAAGTTCGTTACGTTCCTAGGAAGATTTAGCGGGGTATGTATGCTTCAAATTGAATACCTTCCCGTTTCTTTTCAAAAGGATTCCTTCTTAGGCCTTACTTAGTGAAAGAGTTCGTGTTTTAATCTGATCGTAATGTGAATCTGGTTCATTTATTGGTATGAGGTTCTTTTTTTATTTATTTTATTTTTATTTATTTATTTATTTTGTTACCAGGCAGATACAGTACGTACTTAAAAATAGAATGAATTAAATGATTTTTCCGATTCCAAAAGGTTTTAAAAGATAGTTGCATACATCTTAACAATATGTTGATATTCAGAGACGTCTTAAGGTAAGTGCCAACTGGGCCCAGGGCCTCGTTTCATTCTCAACTCTGTCTTAATAAGATCATAACCTGGATAATTTTAATGTAGTCAAATATTATTACCGTACATATTCTCTGAAAAACAGGGAATTTCATACTGTATGTGAACCGACAAAAGTGAGAAGACTGTATTATTATGTAATGATGACCGTTTTCTATGTCTAGACCTAGGCCTAATACCATAAACAATCATTCAACTCATTTAGTCGAAATGCAGTCTTCGGTTGAGCAGGTTTGTGTCTAGGTTTTAAGATTGTGAGTCGTGAATTTTTATTTGTTTTAAATTACCGTTTGAACGAGTATTTGACCATGCATGCCATATATTATCTACTTTTAAAGATCTGAGGCAGGGCCTACTTTGCATAGGGGCCCAGGGCCTCAAAAAATCTTAAGATTTATCTGGGCCTGGAACCTCAAAGAGTCTTAAGACGTCCCTATTGATATGCTGATACTTCTGATAATTGTAATTTAAGACAGATGTGGGCAAATAGCGGTCATCAAAGTTTTTTTTCCGTTCCGCCAAGACAGCCAGAAAACCAAATATAAATAAAATGCTCTAGATATTTGGATCGACATATATTTGTGCGCAAAGTTTTTCTTACATGAAGATCAACAAGAGTAAATATGGATGCAAGCTTGTTGATATTAACTTGTAGGCTTGGCTGAGAATTTCAACAAGCAATCACACTCCTGATTTAAAAAAATAGTAAGAAAATGTGATATATATATAGGGTATATTTGCCTCATTAAACTAATTCTAAAATTGAATGTGCTTGTGCTGCCATAGATGATAGAAAATTCGTACAATAAATAAATTGAATAACGGTGCTATACTATTTTATTTGACACTTATATTTATTTTTATGGTACAATTTATACTTTTTCTGAGATGCAAGGTTAACGGATGAATGCAATCATTTTAAAAAAGAGTGTGGCCCTCCTGCATCCATTGCTTCCACAATATGGCCCTCGATCCAAAATAATTGCCACCCTGGTTTTAAGATACATCCTAGTAAGTTTGTTTTGAAAGAGTGCGTAGTTTATACAAAATTATGAATTATAAGTGTCAATTTCAGTCTGAAATAATTCCACATTAGCAAAGAACAGAAGTAGTTGTAATAAAAAAATAAAATATGGATCTTTTTAATTGTTTTTTTTTAAAATTAATATCGGACTGGACTACTTTCATTGGACAATATGCAACGAACCTCAAAATTATGATTCACACACAAGTGAAAAAAATACTTACAATAAACAAATTTCTATATCATGCTTCCTGTGATGTTTCTGGTTCGGTTATATTCCACATATACAGGAGCAGTACCTTTTATTTCATTAGAAAAATTTAATGGAATCTTGGCTCAAACACTTGCTCACGATAACTGAAAGCCTACGATTGAGCTCTTATAGATCAAACGTTTTTAAGTGAAATATAGTTTTATACATAAAAAATTGAATAGTACAGCTATTTAACTTCGTACGTGTTTTGTATATCGTATAACCAAGAATTATTGACTTTTTAAAAACACAGATAAATTTCATACGCATTTAATGCATTTTCAGAAAACATGATTTTTGAAAATACCATATTGAAAAAAATTGACATAATAAACCTACATTCGTAACATAATAAACCAAATGCAGTGAACTAAATAAATTAAACATTAAGACATGGATCATAATTAAAGCTAAATTTCAAGCATGAAAAAAAGCTAATTTCAAGCATAAATTAAACTAAAAAATCATGTTATAATACTTTAACTACCATATTTAACAATTTTTTTAGTTGAAAAAAGTAACGTCTTTCAGAAATACTAATAATAAAAGGAAATAATAGCTATTTTTTAAAACATAATAGATTTAAGCCTTTTTTTCCCTAATTAAATTTTAAAAAATGTGTATTGTTATCAATACTATAAGAAAAATGTCCCTTTAAAATAAATTTCAAAAGAAATTATCGCTTTTTACGTTTCGAGTTATTGTGCCTTCAAAGGAAATTAACATACGAGGAAAAAAAAACACCGTGCTGCAATCTATATATTTTAATTCAAGTAAAATGATTATTTCCGGTATTGCGCAAAACTATCTTTAATAAATATAGATCAAAGTGGTGCCTATATATACGTATGTTTAAAATTAGTCATGTACAAATGAATAGTGCATCCTAACGCAATAAAATTGAAAATAATGACGCGAGCACAAAATCACCATAACGCATCCATTACTTTTTTTGTGGTTTTTTTTTGTGGAGAAAATGAAAATATGAATCAGCAGATAACGATACTCATTATAAAAATACTTTCCAGCCATGCATTATTGAAAGATAATGATTTTCAATTTCTTTTTGCTTCAGAAAAAAAATCAACAAAACGGGTTTTATCCTCAAACAACGGGAATGCGCTCCGTAATTGCAAAGTATTAGAAACGGTCGACAGAAATAAAATATGAAACGCAGAAGAACAAAAACACCAAAAGCAGTTTTAAATGGCAACACATTTACAAAGAAAATGAATAATTTTTGATGGCAGAGAACTATTATCCATAAACAAAACAACACCCAACGAATCAATAAAGGGAGAGGACACAATCAATGATCACATTTAAAACCGTAATGTTTTACGGTGCAGTTTTTTAAATTTCATTGTGAGATAAAGATATAATGATTATGGCTTTTTGGATCCTTTTTTAATATCTGTTGCTATCATGACTAAAAACTCTTGTTTTAAAACCCATTTGTAAAGAATTCAAAATGAGAGGCGAACAACGAGAGAAAAAATAGAACATAGTTATGAAATTGAAAGCGTAGTATAAATGTTCAAAGATAATGCTTAAAGAGCATCCTTTTTTTGTTCATTCTAGTATTTAATGAAGGTTTCTTTTGAAGCATGCTTCAATATTATTGAAGAATTATACTTTTAAAGGTGAAATTTTCAATGGAGCATTAATTTTATTCTTTATCTCTGCTTGCTCGAGAAATATGCCCATTTTTCACGTGTATTCATAAAGAAGTTTGCATATTTGTTATTTAAAATAGTATTCATATTATTCTCGAATACTTAAGAAAAAAACAAGCAATTTGCTGTCTGATAAAGATTATTTCTTATTTTAGTAATCCATCCTTATTTTTGTAAATTAAAAACAATAATGCTTTTTTCCTACATATATGTAGGAACTTAATAATTATTTATCTTCCGTAAAAATAGTGATCTGTATTATAATAAGACTGAAAAGAAAAAGAAAAGACTTCATTCTAAATATTTGAATATATAGTTCTATGTCTTAAAAATGCTTCCTTTATTCCATATAATTAAAAACTCTATTTCAAGAACCAAAGTTATAACGCATTAAATATTACTAAGGAAAAATAGTCGTAAATAGTGAAAAATACATTAAAGATAATATAAATTTTTAGAATCGTTTTTGATAATCTTAATTATAAAAACATTACCTCAAATATTTAAAAATCATTCAAATTTTAATTAGATTAAGCATAAATATTTTTAATATAAATACTTTTTAAAATTTCAATTAATGAACTAAAAATTGTGGAATGCATTATCTTTAAGTATACGTATGCAATCTGTTTGCGTTTGAATTAAAGCAAAATACTCATTTGACTTCGTAATTTTGAACTGATCAGATGTTGACGACGGTCTTTAAAGTGATACCTTACTCTTCTAATTTCCACACAGCACGATGTATCAGTTCTTTTTAACATGCAGAAACCGTAGTATTTTACTCGATAATCTTAAGTGAAATCCGGACTTAAGTGATTCTTTAAATTTCTTAATTTAAACATCATCGTTCATGATAGCCACAATCTTATCTGGTAGGCTACAAATTTTTTGTCCTAGTTAGATATTTTAATATTAAAGGCTTTTAACTTTCTCTGGCTATTATATGTCAAAAATGTACTTAACATTACATAGGTTTTTTATAAATTACATAATTTTAGTTTATTTAATCCTTTGGAGGAAAAACAATATGTATGCCCTAGTAATAGTTTGCGAGAAACACGAAATACATTGGAGGACAAATAATACACAAGCGATTATATTTTATGTATAAGCAATAACTACATCAATTACTTAAGTGATAATTTTATAAATGATTGATATGTTCAAAGAAAAATGGGGTTGAAATTTGCATCAACTAAATTTATAATGTGGTTGAAAAACCAAAAGAACCAATAGACCTATTAAATTTCTGCATAACACACAAAATGTCCGGTTAATCGCAAAAATTTCTTAAAACTATTAAAAGATTAAATAGCATCACAAAGTACTTGGAATGCTGTTGTTTGCATGAAAAAAGATCATTCATATATCAGTTAATAAAGCTTATTTGATAATATATATATATGCATACAATACCAAAAACTACAGAAAAGTAGATCAGATGGAAATCGTAATTTTCGTATGCTAATGCTCTTGCACCATTTAATTCGTTACTTTCAAATAACAGTACCTTAATAATATCAAATGTGTGTTTATAAAAATTCACACACAAAGAGTTCTACTTCTTATATTCGTGAAAACATTATCCCAAAAAATCCTATTTCTTTCTCTCTCTCCTTTTGAAATAAAAATTCAGTACATAATGATGCGCTTTAGATTTATCACAAGTTGTCCTTTTCTAGAAATTATATACAAATTAAAAAGGAATAGGCTTCATAAATTTTAAATGCCACTTAGCATACTTTCCCCCCATTTTCAAAATTTTTGTCTTTTTTTATTTATGAAAAAAATGTCATGCTAATACATAAAGAAAGGATTACTAAAAGGAAAAATTATCATTTTTTCAATATTTCTTTTTTTAAAATAATTATATAAAATAGCAGAGAAAATATCTTTCCATTCAAACAAACAGTTATTTTCACAAACATATATGCAATAAATATGATTTTTAAAAGGTTCTGCTTTACATATATAGAAAACCTGAACTTTTATCATGAAATTCTAGGTATAGAAATGAATAATATATCACACATATAAGAGCAAAAAATCTTGAATTAAATACTTTATTAATTGCTTAAAAATTAATTAAATTCACATATAAAAGTATAACAATACAGTATTTTTAGATTAAATAGAAAACTTCTGCACATCAAGAATTTAAAGTCAGCAAGTGCATTAACATGTTTTAACCATTCATAAAACTCAAGTGTAATTAACTATTCTAAAACACAAAAAAGGAGAAGTATATAGTTTTTAACAAATAACAATGGTTTGGCCATCGGAAGAAAAAGGAAAAATAATTAAAAATGTAATTATGAAGATATATTTTAATATACCCCGTGCACTTTGAAAAATTACTTAAACTTACTAATTAAATAGACTGTCGTGTTACTTTCATGGCATTTTTGTTTCTCTCCCTTATCTCTCACTATCCTCTCCTATCACTCTCTCTCTCTCATATATATATATATATATATATATATACGTCATCTGTCCATCAGAAAGGGCTTCAAATGAAACACGTGTTTTTCAATGCAATTCCGATTTTGAAATGCAATGCGTGTCTTTCAATGCCCATTTGTACTTTGATTTGGATTGATAATTATTAATTAAATGTTATTATAATTAAATGCACTGTAATATTGTTTTACAAAATTGCATCAGAGTTGTAAACTTAGGACTTAAAATTTAGTTTTAAAATACATTATTGAGTGTAGCATTGAAAAATTTTACTTTTTTTGTAGTTTATGATCTATAAAAGTGTATGAATGAACAAAACTTGCCTCAAAAATGTATGAGGATTTCTAATTCAATTTATTTTTATTTCATTAAAAATATAAATTCAAAACAAAAAAGTATCCAGAAAAATTTGCAGCAATTTAATATTATGAATTCCACTTTCAAAAAATTAATAACCAAAGTTATTTTCGAGAATATAATTTCGAAAGATATATTATTTCTCAAAAAGCTGAACAAACGTGGGTGAAAAAACATGTTTAGCAAAGTTGAAAATATCCTTTTAGGATCCTTTGCGAGAATGCACTGAATTTTTCACAAATTATTTTCAGAACATAGCGCAGTTTGAGTAAAAGAAATTATGTGAAAGATAACAGATTACATTATATTTATTTATATAAATTAAGCGCAAATAACATTTGAGTGCATTTTATTCATAATAAAACAAGTTAAATATTGAAGGAAAAAAAAGGACTTTTTACAATAATAAACTTATTTTATTCCATCACAGAGCAATTTATATTTTTTTAAGATTACTTATTTTAAATTTACTCTACACAGATATATTTTATGAACACCAGAAAAGATAAAAATGTTGATTCGCTGAAGAGAAAATAAATCTAACTTGTAGAATTAATATTTTCGATACCTGATGAAAAACGAAGGAAATTTAAATAGATGAAAAAGCAGTGTTAGGATTCAATATGTGTTATGTTTCAATTAACACCGTAATATGTTACGTTTAAATACACACAGTAAGTTCACGTGGTATACGTATATACGTATATTACGTAAACTATACGTGGTATTACGTATAGTTTTTGTTCAAAAATTGTTTTTATTATATTTTTCTCGGAATTCAGTTTTTTCTGTATTCGAATATTCTTAATATCAGATTTTAATTTATTCGTATAATTTGGCATATTCATCTTATCTGTATTTTTATAATCCTTTATTTTAAAATAATTTAAACTTAAGTATGTTTTATTATGAAAAAACAATCTTAAATAGCTCAAATGTGTATTCTTTTATGAGATCGTATCTTCATTATACATATTCTGCTAATTATCAAGGTCATCTGAATGTTTCCAAGTGTAATCGTAACTGTTTAAAGCAAAGCAAAACAATTCAAATTTCAATTTTAACTCCTTTCACGATTTAAACACAGATTTATAATTTCAAAATTGTATTGTGAAAGAATTTTAAGAAATTTGATTATAAGAATGTCAATCCCATTTTCTCCTTTCTTGAACAGATTATAAAATCAACTTCATCTCTAAATTGCAGTAAAGAGCTTAATTTATAAATTTTATTACAAATGGTTTGTAATCGTATAAACTCGATTCTTTTAAAAGAAATCAGGCCAATAAAATTAAAAAACGTACAGTGGTACATTTTGAAGATATATATTTTATTTATGTTACTTTCAATATATAGATAAAACAAATGATCACATTTTAGAAATTTTGACTGTATTATATAATGGAATCCATGTGTAATTTAATGTTTTATGTGTATAAAATCGACAGTTCTAAATAATTTACAATGTACATAATAGTCCTTTCATAAAAGTAATGCATCGAGAATTGAATTCTTTAATTTTTTTTAAAATTACAACAATTTCTTAGTGCTAAATATTTGCGAATATTTCAGAGGATTGATAAAGGAATATTAATCCCAATTATATCGTAAAATTGTTATCATATACCAATCATTTAAATTTAACTTCTAAAATATCAATTATCATTGAAATCTCGCATGATAATTTATACTAAGCGTAGTGAAAGCTCTCTTTTGAATTCTCAGTCAAAGGTTTTGCTTGCATTGTCTATACATTATCTTATTTCTAAGTTAAATTTTGCTTTTCTTGTCTTATGTGCTTCATAATCGATGTAAGTTGCTTTAGAGAAACTCAAACTTATTACGAAGAGCCTAATTTTTTATTAAGACACATTTACGTTTCATTTTATACCGTAAATTTGCTCATTAATAATGTAATAAGATCATACCATCAAACAAAGAAAAAACCTGTTTATATGCGTTAATCTCTTTCACCCGTCAATCAGATTCGTATCTTTAGCATTGATATGAATTATTCGTTCCTATAAAAATGGTAAGAATGATATAGAAAATCAAGTATGTCTGAAAGATTAAATTTACATCAAATTTTTTACATAACAACTTATCATGAAGCAGCTTAGTAAATATTTCAAGACAAAATTTCCATAAATTGCATAAAACCCATACCCAAAAAGGTTCAACAGAAACCAAAGGAATTGTGTTACTTCGTTGTTAAAGTCTCATAATGGTATTTTCCCACGTGTTTGAGATCTACATTGGAATTACAAGCGCCCACCCTTTTCGCTGTTATCTCCCCTTTCGTCTCTGAGTGAAAAGCGGCGAAGATGCCGTTCATCCCGGTGAACACGCGTCGAGTTGGCGGTTGAAAAATCTCGTCCTTCCCGATCCTTTTCTCCGCGGCGCCCCTGCCGCTAACGTCGGTCATAAAAGCCCCACTTTAGCCGTCAGCTTGGGGCGCATTGTATTCGCCCTCCAGGGATGTCTCTTTCACTCCAGGCCCCTCATACTCCTTCCTCGTTGCCCTACTTAGCAATGAAGGGGAAAAGGCCTGTGTGTGGAAAGGGAGGACTTGTTTTTGTGGTGAGCTACGCTTTTCACTTGGGCTTCGATGGCTCATTAATGAAATCCAGCTAACACATCTTAAAACGCACTAGATTTTTAAAAGTAATCTTATTTGTGATCCTCGCCTTCTCTGTTCATTTATTGCATTCGAGACAAGCGCCTTCGATATAGCGCCCGATTGAGAGGGGATGTTAAAAAGATTCGTAATTTAATTCCCTCCATCTCACCTGAAAGGGTGGCACGTTTGTGCGAGGGGGAACCTCGTAAAACGCAAGGATAGTTGTAAAAGATCTTGTTCTCGTGGCTCACAGCATATGTTCCTTAGGACCATGAGACACTTACGAAAAGCCTTATTTTTTTACTTTAGTGTCTGGTTAAACTTCAAGTAAAAAATGATGTAGTATATTCAAGGGGAAATGAAAATTTAATATGAAATATTAGCATCTCTGAATCTATTCATCCATACTGAAAAAAAAAATTTTTTTCGAATAGAAAATGTAAATCTTTTGCTTCATATCACTCATAACTTAAACCACTGGTGCATCAGCACATGAAGGCCAAGGCCTTCTGTGCTCATGTCAGTGTAGGTGACCTTGGGCCCTGAGGTGCATGAGCAGATGTTCCGGTCAGGTGGCCAGTCTGATGCGAAATCCTCACTGTTCATTTCCTAAGCAAGCTTGGTAATCATTTAGCGACCCACTGAAGGGCTGAGTCGACCTTGCCCAGACCGGGGTTTGAACCTCGGACCTGTCGTGTGGAAGCGCGATGCACTACCACTCAGCCACTGGGCTTCCCTATCACTCATACTACCATGATAAACGTGATTCTTTATTATAGTAAAGGAATTTTTAATTTTCCAAAAGTAAAGTGTATTGGTTAAATTTTGGGGGTTTTGGGGGTTGAGCTCATTTCACACGCACATACATTTTAAACTATATCCATTAGTTAAACTGCAGCAATACAGCGATTATTTTAGAAGATAAATATTTCCCTTTTTATTTTTTTTCAGAAGCTATTTTACGTCCATTGAGAAACTACGCAAAAGTACAAAAACAAAACTCTCCATTTTTTTTTCTTTTTTATTTCTTTTCCTTTTCTTTTTTTATTTCATTTTCAATTGCATTGTAACTTGCACGTACCACATTTTCTTATTCACTTCATCAAAAGACTATCGAAAAAATTAATTGTGAATCGTGATTTTAGGTTTCGAAGAAATAGCTGATAATAGCATGATTTCGAATGTATTTCTTTAGTATGTATTGAATTTAGTATTAGTATGTATTTAGAATGTATTGAGAAAAAATATCTTAATATTTTATATTATAGAAAAAATGATTTAAAGAAGCTTTTAATACTTTCTCATTTTTTTTGTTTGTTTTTGGAGAAAAGGAAGAAGAGAGAGAGAGAGAGAGATTACATGCGAAGCTTTAAAAAATTATGTACATTCTTAAATAAAAAAAATTGAATAATGTAGAAAATATTTTTTTATTCATAGTTCTACTAAGAAATAAAAAAAGGTAACAATAAAGAAATGGAACAAAAATTTATCTACCATATTAAAAAAAAAAGAAAGGATCTAAAAGATTTTATGCTCATAAATAAACCCTATAGAAAAACAAGTGAATCGATAATAAAATTTATTTCAATTAAATTCTTTCCCGCTTTTATTGAAAAACGCATTTTTCAATAGCAACGTTTTAAAAAAAACTTATTTCACGGAAATCTTACATCACTCCCAATAAAATGTTTCAAAAGTAAACTCTTACAGAAGTTCTTTAATGCATTATTATATAACTTAAAAGCTGAATAAATTTTAATACATTTCTCACTTTCACAAAAACAAATATTTACAAGTAGTAAAGATATTCTTATTTAAATTTTGGTTATCTCATATATATAGAATCTAATTAATCTCTAAAGCATTGGCTAAAAATTAAGCTACATATATGTATATTTGAATTTATGGAAGTTCTCACGAAAATTAAGTAAGACAATATTCACGTTATCTCGTTTAATATTTGCCTATATTTTAATCAAAACTCTTTCGAACTCAACTTTTTTAAGTAAGATTATTTTACATTCAGTTATAATCTCTTAAAGTACAAAAAATTAAATTATTTTTATTTCCAACTACCCTACAGGGAATAATAATTTCTTTGTCTCTCTCTTAATAATAATATCACTTAAGTATGGTTTTTACAAACGGTTTTTGCATTTTAAAGCCAAGGTCAGCTGACGAAGACGTCATCTGAACTGATAAGTCATTTTAATTGTAACACAAACAACACACGAGAACTTTTAGGATCTGTTTGGTCTGCTTACACGATTCTAATTAGATGGGAGTGTGATGTGTTTCGAATTTAAAAATAATAACCCTCTAGTACAAAGCTTGTGATTCCATGAACTAGTTAACGATAGAGAAAAAGGTAAATATTAATATAACATCGTTAAATATTCGTATAAGGGTACTCTGTTTTAAGTTGTGCTGTATTTTTATCGTATATAATGTATTGCATTCTGTTTTTGACTGTACAGATAGGTTAGTTAATCATGTAGAGGTTAAAATGAAGCATTTATGGATGCAATAAAATTGTTTTCCTAACACTCATCTGCTTAAGTCAGCGTTTGTCAAACTGTGAGACGCGCCCTCTTTGGAGGCATGATAACTCTACGTGGGGGGCCCGAGCAATCGAAGGGTCGGAAATAAATGATTTAAAGTAATTATCAATTTACTAAAAAGGATATATATATCCTGACATAATAAAAAAATCCACACATTTACACTGATATAATATACTTATAAATTTATCAGTTCAGCGTAAAGTATTTGATAATTAATTCTTTCTCTTCTTTCTTTCTCTAAAAACATATTTAGTAATTACTAGTGACTCTCATGGACTTGTCATATACAATATTTAATACTTATCTTGATAATTTTTACTGTTTATAATTAAAGTCTTATTGTGTCTTTAGCTTCAAAGTACATAATTATTGCTGTCAATACATCGATATTATATAAAGGGAGGTGTGATGAAAATTTTGACTGAAAATTGGGGCACAAATATTAAGAGTTTGAGCAGCACTGGCTTAAGTACTTAAAATACACATTATTTGTCTCTCACCTGTCTAAAAAGAACTATGATTTGATTTAACCCAAATATAAAAGAAAGGCTCAAAAGTAATATAAACTTATAAATTTCCGTCTCTGAAGGCATTTTTTTAAAAATTCTTTTATAGTATCGTTTCAAGGAGTGTAATTAAATAGGTTTTAAAGGGCATTCAAGTCTGTACATGAAACAAAAAAATCAGAATATAGTCGATAGGCTTCAATGATTGTTTAAATAATACAGTATATAATTATATTTCCAGAGTTGCTATATGACGGAAAAGAAAACATTCAGTCTCTCTCTCTCTCTCTATCTATATATATATGCTCTAAATTCGGACACATTTAATTAAGATCTATATCATTCTAATGCACTGGTATCTAATAATTAAACTCATATACTGGATATCTCGTTTATGAAAGAGTGGGTGAGTGAGTGAGTGAATATTAACGTCCCACTGTTCAGCTACACGAGGGTTAATGGGGACGGTCCGCGTAATTTTGAACCATGGTCAAGTGACATGAAAGAGTGGGAAAAGTATCATTATATACAACATGGATGGGTATTAAGTTGTCATTGAAATTAATTAGACTGCATACCAAAGTTTTGTTAATCAGCCTTTTACTTTATTAGATAAACATATTTGCTAAAATTACATAGGTGTCTTCAAAAACATTATTAAATTTATATATTTATTAAATAGTTTTAAAAATGACTTATTATTTCTGGTTTTAAATTAAATCAATGAAGCCCGCCATTTTTTTAAAGTAAAACAAGGAAACCGGAGTTGTTTTTTTTTATTCAAAAAGAAACGTTATTTATATTTGAAATACTCTAGAAGTGTATTAATGTTTCTTCACTTAAAGTGTTGAGGTCTCAACAAAAGAGAACGATAACATATAATATACAATTATAACTTGTCGATTAGAATAAAAAATTTTCCTTTCAGAAAATACTTCCTCAAAATTTATTTCTATGACCAAATGCAGCAAAAACTGACACTAAATACTTTTGAGCTAGGGTATGCAAAAACTTGATGCTATTCAAAACCAGGTTTTTTGTTTTTTTATAAAATGAAAAACCGGTTAACCGGTGGTTGATTATCTTTTAAAAAAATAAAGTATTAAAATAAATAAACCATCAATTTAAATATCAATAAAACCTACCTTAAATATAGTGGAGGTATACAAACCAAGTAAAATAAATAAAAACGTGAAACATAAAGCTTAGCAGTAAGAAATATTTTTTATTCAAAAATTATATAAAACGAAAAGAAAAAAATAATATAATTTTATTATCAATGTTTCATAATGTAAAAAAGAATAGAAAAGAAACATAAAGCATAAGGTATAAATCTTATTCGCTTAGTAAAATAATTTGAGAAAAATTTATGCGTCCACGCACAACAGGTCATATTTCATGAACAAGCATAAATCGGTAGAGAACCGATTAAAAAAAAACTCTGTGGATATCTGCTATTATTGCTTAAAATAATATAGTTTTCTTTGTCTTTTTAGATTTATCAACACTCAAATTCAACTCTGATATAATATTCTTTATTTACTGTTTTAACACATAGCTAATTCGTTCATAGAAGGCATATTTTTCTTTTTATTCGAATTTGAAAATATTGCAATATAAATACTTCATAAATAACAATAAGGGGGGGGGGGTTACTTATGGTAAAAGTAGTTGATTTTTGGCTTTCCGGGAAAACCCGGATTTTATGGTTAGGTAAATTTTCAAAAAAATCAGTTAACGGATTTGGGTTTGAGTGAATCATCACTTCAGTATACTTTAGAGCTGCATACATGCATGTATAATCAACTAGTGCAACTTCCTTTCATTAAAATGCTTAACTTTTTTAAGAAATTGATTTCTTAAAACTGATTTTTTTATTACAATCAGTTTAAATTTATCAATCTTATATTTATTTGAAATCCACTAGGTGGTGAATCAATGTTTAATACCATAAACTGTCAGTTCAAATTCACACTACTCAATTTTTAATAATTTACCCCTAGGTTACTAAAAAAAAATTAAAGAACTAATGCAGCTTCATATTCAGTTTGTAAATATTGAAAACATTACTTTTCAGGAATTCTAGATATACATGACTTAAATTTAAAAGTTATATAAATCAGATTCCCCTCCCTCTACCTCACCAACAAAGGTATTCTTCAACCTCTTCTTGTCTTTTAGTCTTAATAATCAATTCTAAGGTATAAAACAATTTGAAATTATAACATTAATTATGATTTGTTAAATTAATAATGATTTTAGATAAAATACATCAGATAAAAAAAATGCATTACAACTTTATTTATTTCCATGCTTGCTGCAATTCAAACATATTTAGAGCTGAAAATGGCTTTTATAATTTTATTTATAAATAGTTATTCATTTTTTAAACTCTGAAATCAATCTTACTACTAACAGATAAATTTCCGTATTATTCATACAGATTTTTTAAAAATTTTTGTATGGATAATATTCCTTTCTTTGCAAGCTACTCCCAAACACTGTACTTTAAATTCTGTAGAATTCTTCCCTTTAAAAGTTTCTTATATGGTCTTTCTTGGATTATGGTTCATGAAAACTTTCTCCTAATTTATCATATTATATCACAGTTACAAAAATACTTTTATGACAAAGTATATAAAGTTATGAATATTATCTTAAGATACTTGTAAATGATATAAATATCCCACTCTGCTGTTCTTATAAAAGTCTTGAAAGCGAGTTCAAATTATAGAATTCAAAAATTGCCCTTTCGAATTATTTAAATAAAAAAGTTTGATTGCTTAATTCTCGGAGAGAATACTTGGATACTGAGAGAGAAAAAATAAAATTAAATTTATAATAATCTTGCGTTTGTGCATTCTTTATTTGTTGAAATTTATATCATTTTAAAGGTAAAAAAGTCAAACACATTGTACAAAATTTATAGTATTTTGATTCTTTCTATATAAATATTCAAATACATTGAAATCTTCTTCTTTATATTCCTGTAGTTAATTGGTATAGTGTATATTTAGTTCAATAATTTAACTTATATTTACTTTTAAAAAAATTTTCTTTCAAAATTGTGTTGAAATATTTCACAGAATATAATGAAAAACTCAAAAATATGAAAATTACAAATTAAATGCCGTTGTAAAATAACAATAATACATGCAAGGTGGTAAAATTTTATTGCATAGTGTCCACAATAGTGGATTTTTCTTATTTTTAGTATTTTTTTTTTGGATAAAGATTAAAATATAACCATCTGGGTGAAATTCTTCTGGCTAAATAGACAAACTCATATAAGCAACGAAAATCTGATTATTTAAACACCGCATTCATTTTTCTAAGAATAATCATTTTTTCTCATTTTAGCTGCAGTTTTTTAATGTAGGGACAATTATAATTATCATCACAATTGTATATCTAAAAATTAGATTCCAAGCTTTTTTATACATGTTGATTGATTCATTATTTATTAAATCACACTTTGAAGCTACACGAAGGCTATTAGAGATGAAACTTATAATTTTTACTCGCCGTCAAGTGACGAGGATGACATCTGAGCTGCGACACCCCACTCTCCAAACTTCTACACCATACCAATGTAGGACTTTGAGCATAGGATGATTTAATGTGCATTGGACCATTCGGGTCTTGAGGGGCATTAAGACTCAAAGCAATTACTTGACATAAACAACGTCAAGTAATGGATTGAGTTGTTGCCATAGTTGTTAACAAACATCCATAGTTGTTAACAAACATCCATAGTTGTTAATAAACATCCATAGTTGTTAACAAACATCCATAGTTGTTAAAAAAACATTCATAGTTGTTAACAAACAATAGTTAATAACTTTGACCACTTGCTACCATAGCCAATCGTTATATACAGGATGTTTAAACTAATCAATATCTAATCATCGTCTCTGCATTTAAGTTTTAATTTATCTACGTCATTTATTTTGTATTCAATAATTGCACTATAAATGCATCATATCGATTTGCAAGCAATTCATCTTTGTTATTTAATACAGCAAATGAATAAAATGAACTTAGTTTCAATTTAATTACTAAACGAATTCTATTTTTTATAACAAAAGGCTGATATAATATGAAGTAAGATGTGATACATTTTCTGGCAGTTTTATTTTATACTCATAGATTTATTTCAAACACTCAAAACTAAATTGGATATTTTTGCTAAATCATTCAATGATCTAAAACTAAACAGAAAAAGAGGGAAATTGCTTTTATTTTAGCTTTTAACAAAAACTTAGGATATTAATAACAAAGTTTTTGTTGAGCAAAAAAAAATTTTAATTTCATTTGGTAATAAAAGTTTTTTATTCTTATCACACTCAGGAGGTCTGTGCATAAAAAGCGCCTATCTCCGTCCTTTCATAATGATTTTTGATACACAGACTTCAAATGTTTATTTATTCAGCTTTTGATAAAGTGCATTTTATATCAGTTGCATGATTGTACTCTCAAGAGATGCGATATAATTTCTTCAGATTTTTATTCACTCAAATAAGGCGCTGTGATTTATTAACATTTATTTCATTTCGTGAGAATGAGGAATTTTTATGAGATTTGATACAAATTTCGAAAAATGTCTTTTTCTTACTTCCTTTTTTCTGACATTCCTTCTTTCTTTCTCAATATATATATGTGTGTGTGCGTGTGTGTGTATATATAAATTATCTTATAAGTCACAAAACACTCAAGCACTTGCCTTACAAAAATAATTTGCTAATTTTTTATGCGAGATTGCTGATTAAAAAATGAATCCATTTTTGAATTTCAAGTGTGTATCTGCATGAATAATATGTATTTCATTTAGAAGAGTTATGTTGTTACAATAAAACTATTTAAAAATTTGTTGCAGTATCATTTTATAAATAAACAACTTGTTTATCTTCTTTCAACATATGACCCATTGAATTTTGCTTAATTTCTTTTCCTTCTTTTTTAATTTGAACACAATGAACTTTAAAAGTTATCAATGAATTATTGTAGCTCGATTTTAGGACATCATTAGATTTAGCTCAGCTTTAAAAGCAAATGTAATTGAATAATAAGTAAAAACAGAGAGAGAGCCTTTTTATTAGTCAAAAAATAAGTAATTTTTTTAAAAAATTTAGTCAAACTTCTAGACAATTACGGGGAAAAACCCATTTCAAATTTTAAACTATTTTATATACAATTGCAACGAACAATTTTTTTTTAAAATAAAAAAGTGTGAAATTATAAAAAAGTGTGAAAAGAGTCAATTTTTGAAAATAATTCTGCTTAATTTTTTAAAAAAAAGTTTCCCTCAATATAAAAGCATTGCAACAAGCGAAATCACATTACATGTATTCTAAGCCATAAAGGAAACAACAAAAGGTTCCCCCGCCCCCCTCCTTTTTTTTTACTCACTGTTGGGGAAGATTTGAAAGCACACTCTATCCTCACTCTTTTAGCTCTCAATTTTAAATCCGGATTGAGGTATTGTGGTGGGATTGTTCTCAATCCTGTTCACTCTGACGGGGAGGGGAAGAACTCTTCTCTCTTTTGAGGGGTGGCTCGCCTCCGTGTTTTTCTCGATCGTACAATGTAGGTAACACTGAGGTTGCGTAAATTCGTACATGATACGAATTGCGCTCCCTTTAAGCATTAATTCTTTGATATACAATTCCCCTAGAAGAATTTGTTTTTGAATCGTTTAATACTTTCTTAAATATATTGGTTCATATTCAAAAACTCGGTGTAAATTGCTAAAGATACCCCCCCCCCAACCATTTTACATAAATTATGTAGTTGTTCCCTCCATCCATTCTCCTGTTATGTCCATTATTTTTATCTTTCCTGTCATATAAAAAAGCTATTTGATTCTTTGCAAGTAGCAGGAAAATATTTAAGAAAAAATGCATTTTTTAAAAAATCAGAATTACTAACAGGTTTTTACTTAAAGTTGTTGTAGCCCGCATTTAAGTTTATGAGCCTCATTGAATCAAACTGTAAATTCAAGTCCTGATTCAACCAAAGATCCTCACACGGAAAAATAGGTGAAGTTGCATACCAGAGCGAACTCAGCCCCGAAATCAACACATAGTGTGGTGTGGAAATTTAGCGATGCGCAAATATCGTCAAGAGTGTTTTCCTCGTCATCTGATTGTGGTTGGAAAAAAGGAATTATAAAGCCACCAAGACATTAAAATATCATGAAAAAAGTATTTGTTTCCAAACTGTGGTATTGTGATTAAAATTAATAGATTGACTCTAAATTTAATCACTTACATTTTATATTAAAGGTGACTATTATATCTGTATTTAAAACTAATTGTGACTGCCATGGCCAAAACTTTTGCTTGCTTTTTTAAAAAAATAGTACTGTAAGATGTAATTTTTAAAATTTATATACAAGAGAAAATTTCTTGAAATTATACTAACTTTTTCGTACATAATTTAATAATAATAATAACAAAGTTTTATTAAGAAAAACTTTTAGTTTCATGTAATTTTACATAAAATTATCTAAGAATTTTGAAATGGAAGCAAATAAAAGTACTAAAATAAAAATTTAAAAATGCGCTTTTTATTTTGGCATGCTTTCCAACTTCACATTAATTTACGTTGTTGAATTATGGTGCAGATTTCAGAATGCGTTTTAAATATTCATTAAGAAAGCTACAATAAACTCTTACTAATATTTAATTAAAATCTTCTATGGGTTTTCAAGGAGAACATTTAAACCTTGATTTCTTTTCTTTCGTATAATTATGTATTTATTCAACGTAACACATTCTTGTATGCATTTAATGAAAACAAAGCTGGATGAAAATCACTAAAAAACTAAAAGGGATAAATCCTGGTATTACCAAACAAATTGATATATATATATACATTTTTATAATATAGTGAAAAGTAAATTATTTAAAGGAAAACTTTAAAAATCAAGGAAACCATTTAAATATCACAGAACAGCAAAACATTTAAGTATGTCAAACAGTCTTCAAGCAAAGTTTTCGCTCAGTTTTTCTTAAAGTAACTCATAACTATTATTTCTGTTAACAACAACTATTGCAACTATTATATGAGAAAATAAACTTGTAAAAACTACTACTTAAGAGCCTTAGCATTAAAAAAAAAGAAATGAAAAAAAAAACTGAGAATATAGAGGATAGAAAGAACAGAAACAGAAAAAATAACTAGCAAGTAAACGTTACCATAAAATTTTACACTGATTTACCAATTCATTCAAAGCCTTCAAAATATTTTAAAATTACTAAAATCATAGTTTAGTGCAAGTATTTAATTAACAAAATGTAAATGCTCGATTAGCATTTACATTGGCAATTTAATGATGGTAAATGTTTCAAAACATGCTTAAGAAGTTAAGTAATAAATGTATTTTTAATTTATAAGAAAAACTAGCATTTGAATTATACCTTGAATTTTCCACAAATATTTAACTACACAAATAAACACACATTAGGAGTTTATGTTGTTATCAATTACCAATGTTATAAATCAGACAAAAGGTAAACACTTAAAAGAAACTTATGAAGAAATTAAATTTAAGTATTTCACATCAGACTATTTTATAAATATTAAATTTCAGAAATTATAATTTAATATTTTCAACTCCTCGTAATCATTAATAACACAATCCCTTATCTTCTAATAAGTGAGACACATTTTTATAATTCGAGTTAACTAAATATTTTATATCGCATACATAAAGAGAGATAGATATATATGTATTTAAGTCATTTTTCTACCGGAAAAAAAAAGTTGTGTCATTATATTTTTTTCCCTTCTTGTAACTTATTAGGTGGATATATCAGCTATCGTTCTGAGAAGTAAAAATGGACCCTATATAGTGTCAGTTTCAGTTTCAAAAACTTCGAGTTTATTTCTAATAAAAATTCACATTTTCTTAAAGATATTTTGCAGAAAAAAGCGAAATCTAAATACAGTGTATTCTTTTCCCATTTGTCTCATACATGCACTATATAATGAAATATAAGTGTTCCTCATGTAAGACAACATTTCTTCGCTCTTTGCAAATGCCTTCATAAAACTGATCGAAACGCGTCCACGTGTTCAGCTGGAAGAGCAATACATTTTACAATAGATAAAAGTTATTTTTTTCTAGCATGAATTTATTTACATACATTTTTCTTTACAAGAAAGTTTAAAATTGCTCATTTTACTTAGGAGATATTGTTCTATTTTTTCTTGCCTCGTTTCGATCCACCAAAAAGAGATATGACCAAAGTTTTGACCAACTAAAAGTTCACAAGAACCAGTCCCTGATAAAAGTTAGAAAATGACAACTCATGCTTCACTTTGTGTTTAATATACCGGACTAACAGAACACCTCAACTAAAAACTTTCTAACCCCATACCCCTTATCCCAAATGATTTGTGTAATTGTCAGCAAGTGGATAAACTGACCGCTTGTATACAAACTATTAAAAAATTCCAAGTGGACGGGTACTCACAAAATGGCCATCAAGGTTTTGAACTTCCCAGCACCGCTTTTAGGCCTTCTTGTTGTTTGGGAACATGGAAAACGGCAACAGGTCACTTCAGCTGTAGAAGGCCGACACCGTTATACCCACTCCTTGCTAAACTCGACCCGTTTGTGCGTTCGTGAGGCCATGGTACTTTGTTTAACTCGCACTACAATGGAGCTCACCAATAAGGGACGAGCAACTTCTGCTCCGTCCAATGGAAGGTCGCCGGCTCACTAGTGGGGAGGAGTCTAGGGGAATCGCACACCAATAGTGTGACCGGAGAAAGATTGAAAAAGAATAGGAAGAGAAAACAGAATACTTGGGAGTTATAAAGCTAAACATCGAATAGTATCCCCACTCGTTCTTCGTGCAAGAAGGAATTTATTTAAACTTTCCTTACTTCTCTGTTGACATGAATCTGTAAGGGAAGGAGAAGGGGATTTGTCCTTTATTTCTTTAAACACTTATTATTTCTTTGAGCACTTATTTGAGAAACGATACATCAAACACGGAGCAAATGGCAATATCCTTTACCGTATAAAAAAATAAGTGGACCCTGTCATTGAATTGAATGTTTGAGTGAAAAAAAGGGTGAAAAAATAGGGTTAGATCATACTTTTAGTTTTATTTTCCTTTAGTAAGAGGGTTGAAATTTCTGGGTGAGTTCAGATGTGACAAAAAGATTTGATTGAATATTGAGAAAAGAATTTAACTATTGATTTTTATTTGTGTTCAGATTAATTGATTATTCTTTTTGTGTTAAAAATGAACGCACAATTGAAAAATACTTTAAAAATAGAAAAAATTGAAAAAAGGATGGACTTAAGATATGCTCTAAAATTCGATCCACATATTTTTGACAACAATTTACAAGAATAAATTCATTTTATTTTGTTTTTCATTAGTAAAGGTCATCTGTATGTTTTTTCTTTCTTTTTACTAAGTGGTCAATTTTTTTGTCCAAAATTTTCCAAAAAAAACACATTTTTTTATTGCATATGACTAAGCATAACACTTAACAGAATACGAAAGTAGAAGAATTTTATTTTAATTTTCAATTTTAAAACTGTTACACTATTTTTTATTTTATAATTATGGAACACACAGAAACCCCTAAATGTTTTTTTTACAAGCACACTCAGCATGCTATGAGGAATGTTTCATATATCTTAAAAAAGAATGTCTCTCTCATAACTTGTGCAGAAAAATTTCATTTTCATACCTCTTTTTCAAATGATTAAGGATTTTGTGTGTGTCTGTGCAGAAAAACACACATTATTTGAAGCATGGGACCTCTACTTAGTATATAATACTAAGTCTTGCATTGCAAAGGGGAACAGAGATAATATAAGGTTTTTTGGATTATCTTTCCATTTTCATTTTTTCTCAAGCAACAAATTGCACATTGCCTTGACAATCCTTGTTCTTTGTCGAATATTTTCAAGAATCTAAATCCCTGCCTTCAACCGAAAAATTCCCGCCATCCCTCCCCACAAAGAAAATCCCGGAGGAGCAGTATTTCAGTACCATGGACAAACTGCGTCTCTTAAAAACACTAGCACTAATAATCTCACTTAGGAATTAAAAATATGCGCAAATCAAAGATAGGAAGAAGAAAATATCAGTGCCCGTACAGAGTACGGGCAAACCAGTTAAGGGGTTAAAAATAAAAAAAAATAGGAGGGACTTAAGATGTGCTCTATGCCCCATATTTTTCACAAAAGTTTATAACAACAAATTCATTTTATTTTATATTTCATTAGTTAGGGTCCCTTTACACTTTTCTTTCTTTTTACTATTAAAAGGATTTCAAGGAAATAAGAATAGCGTAGTTATATATATGACATTTAAACACTGAAGAAGAAAGTGCGCTCTAAAGAGTATAATCCTAATTAAGAGTTATATTTTGAAATGATGAAGTTAATTATTTTTTGATTTTATACTGTTTTTGATATAATAAATAGTAAGACGCGGTTTGATTTTGAAATATTTAAATACACCTAAGAAACAGATATATTTTAACAAATTAAAATTTCAGAGGGTTTTATTCATTTATTTATTTTTTCTTTCCTTTTTAAAACCCATTGATTTTTTTTTTACGCTTTTAAAATAGAAGTTTATTTTACTATCAACACAACAAACCTAAAAATATCGTATTTTATATACTGGTATTTAAATTCAAGAACTTGAAGGAGTCGAATCTAATCTACAATTATAAAATGCGAACGATAATTTTTCTTCTTGTGAAATGTATAAGATCACATATTGTGTTCCTCATACTTTTAACCTTTTCTTTCCTAATGAAATGAAATGAATTGATATTAGTATTTACTGAGCTTGAATTTAAAGGACAGTCAATGAATATAAAAAGAAGGGGGAAAGTTTTACTTTATATAATTTCGATTTTATTTTAATATAACAATATTGAATACCGTAAAATCTGGTGTATATGACGCGTACCTTTACTTTTAAGCTGCATTTTTTTATTTTTAGGTATATTCACTGTTAACCTAGCCCCATTTTTTTACGAAGAAACTTGAAACGTGAGTGTTTGAGGCTCTTTTGTTTTGAAGTCATTAATTTGAGGTATTATCCCAGAATTTTGAAGGGAAAAAAAACGGTTTTCTAGCAGTACAACCCTTTTAGTTTATAAGGTATGTCATTTCTTTTAAATAAGCAGTATTTCGATATATTTGTAGAAGTCATAATTTTCCTTATTCTTATTTCTCTTTTTCATTTTTAAGCTATAATTTTTATACTCGGCTTATAACGACCACCCATAAAGTCGATCTTATTTCTTGTATTAAAACTGCGCATTATACACAGGGTTTAACAAAAATTGAAAAAATCCTGAGGTTTTCTTAAATATTTAAAAAATAATTTATAGGGAATTAAAGCAAATATTTATTTTTTAATTCCTCTTTGAATATTTGGTGTGAAGTAACTATCCATAATGTTTTACATCGATTGTTGGTTATTCACGAGAACGAGGATTAGATATATTCATGACTATTAAATTTATCTTAGTAATAATTTAATATTTTCCAAATAAAACGCTAATTAATAAATGTATTAATAATTTACTTACCACATAGAGTTTAAGAATAATAAATATCTTAGTAAGTCAAAGTAATTTCCAATAATCTCAATAACTTACGTTTTTACTCAATTCAAAAAGATTTTATCAGAAATTATCCTCGTGAACTTCAAAACATATTCAACTTATAACCTTAAGGCTTGCGATTATAAATTTTAAAATCCATTCATTTATCAGTTTTCTCTGTAAGTACTTGCTCATTGTAAAAATTTTAATGCATTTTAAACTTAGAATACGAAGCATGTGGATTGGTAATGCAGGAATTCTTGAATATTTCATCAATATTGTTATGAACACCATTAAAATAATCAAATTCAAAAATTCAAATTAATGTATAGTTATTTTTCACTTTGTTTAAAAATAGATTTTTTTAACTATATTAAACCCGTACAAAATTTCAAAAATTTTTATCTTGTAAATGTTCTAATATATATATATATATAGATTTCATTCGAAAAATTTTCACTTTCATTACAGTCAATCTAGAAATAATTAAATACAAACTTACTAGCTACCAAAATAAGAGCTGTTGAACATCTTTAATATTGATAAAGATTTGTGTTCTTAATTTCATTGTAACAATTCTCATAATTGTTTTATCTCCATCTCGTATTTTTACCTATAAATTATAAGCCTAGGTGGTTGCCAAAAGGAGTAACAAAAACTTTCATAAAATTACAATTCTTTATTCCTTGCATATATTTGTATTTCGCCAATTTAATTAATAAATATGCGTCTTTCAGCCACCGATATTTACCAAGCAACATTTCAATTTGAATATGAATATAAATTACCAAGATACATTTAATACGTCATTCTACAAAATGAAAAAAAATAATGCCTGTAATTTTTTTGTTATTCACATATTATATACTTTCGAAATTTTGGTGATAAATCTTGAAACTTTTGAGTATTTTAAAATGAAATGAGAACGTTTTAAAACTGACTATTTCAATCGAGTTTTTGCTATTGAATGTATGTTTTATGCACTCCCTTTTACAATTCATCCAGTGCCGATTTAAGCTGATTTCGGGCCCTGGTGGCAGAAGAGATCCCCTTGGCACTGGAGGATCGAAATTCTTAACCAGAAAAATCTGGTTAAATCCAGGTTATCCAGGCCCTTCTGGGCCTCTGGGAGCCCAATTGATAAACCGGCACTGAATCCATCCTACAATTTTTAAAAATTTCACAATATAATAAAGTATGAGACGTAAAGAGGTCAGGTATCCAAAAATATTCTAATTTTATTCCATGAAAATGTGAAGATCATACTTTAAATGAATAAAAGAAATGCAATATATCTGCTATAGTATCTTAAAGCCACCTCAAAAAGATATGAAGGGATTAGTACATCGATTGTTAACCAAAATAATTTAACCAACATTGAAAATGACGATATAATTACTGTTTTGCTGCAATCTATATAAATAAACACTACTTCAAAATCAAATGGAACTTGTTTTCCGTAAAAGTAGAGGCTAATGAAGAAAATAGAAAGAGAGAAGAGAGGGAGTTAGAGTTTACAAAATTAATTGTATAATTAATTTGTAGAGCGAAGAATAATTTTATAGAATTAAACTTGATAAAAGATCTTGCATTCCAGATTTGATTTTTATTATAAGGCAGCTGGGTGGCTGCTTTAACCTAGTGGTCAAATTAACGGAATTGTGGCTGGCGTGTCATGAGCTCCAGCTTAGTACCGCTGAAGACCCGCCGTACAGAGGGGGTCGATGCACGTTAAATATATCGAGACTCAAACATCCTCTCGTTGGTATGGTGTGGAAGTTAAGAGAGAGAGTGCCAATTCAGGGTTTGTCATCGTAACTTCCCCTTGGTTCAAAATTACGAGGTCTGTCTCCAAAAGCCCTCGAGTTATTGAATAGTGTGACGTTAATATTCACTCATTCACTCACTCACTAAGGCAACTCGAGAACTATTGATGATGGAACTAGTAAATTTGAATTTTGGTCAAATAACGAGGACTTCCGAGCTGGCACCCCACTCACCGAAATTCCGCACCACGTCAAAGAGGACATTGAGCCTCGACAGATTTAACGTACTATACTGTTCGAATGAATTGGAACAAACGGTTAAAAAACGATTTTTTCTAAAAACTCAGCTTTTAATCATTACAGACCTTAAGTAGACAGAAAAAACTCTATATTAGTACGAAATATGGCCTCTTGTAGCTGAAATGACCTGTTCAACTCGTTTTAATATTGATTTCAATAGTGCAGCGCCCATGTTCTTAACTTCATCGTGGAATCACACTTGTATAGCAATTTTTATCATTTGTTCTCTTACCGTGCAACTCATCTTAGCTAAACGATTCTTGAGAATATGCCATAAATTCTCAATAGGATTTAGGTCTATTGAATTACCAGGCCAATTAAGCACTTTTTTATTTTATTTTCTCGCATAAAATTCGGGACCAATTTCGAATTGTGACAGAAACCAAATTATGTTGAAATATTCCATCAAATGTTTCCATAAATGCAATAATTCTACTGCGTAGTATTTATATGTATTTGACAGAATTCATCATGGATTTAAGAGGAACTAAGCTTCTAGTGCCATTTGTTGTGAAGAAAAACCCAAAATATTTGTTCAGAAGGGTGTTTTACAGTCTGTTGTGTATGACCTCTCTGGTAGCACAGCTTCATTTTCAATTCGTCTAACTACACTAATTTGCATCCCTGCACAAATAAATGTTTCATCATTAAAAATCGCCTTCTTCTAGTCGTTAAGTCCACGGGATCGGTATTTTTTGCGCTTTTTCACCTTTATCTGAACTGGAAATTGCTTTTTCCTCGGTCTTGTTGCCTTACGGCTTACTTCCAGAAACCTTTTCCGTATAGTTGAAGGGCTCACTTCAACACCATAATCTAATAAACCCTTCGAAGGTATTTACTTATTTTTCTTGAACTTATTTTGCTATTTCATATTATAATTTTATCAGTTCTTTGAGAAGTTTTCCGTTTGAGCCCAAATTTTCCTTTTCTTTTTTGAGACGACGTTCCGGAATCTCCAAACATCTACATCTCTCAAACAGCTACATCTCTCTCATTCATAAAAGTGTGTTCATTAACAGTGATTATTTTAGAACGCTTCCTTAGAGTAATATCCATCTCTGAACAAGTAAAAGTAATACCTGTTACAAGGAGCACAAAATTATATAACCACCAGCTGCCACATTAAAAGGCTCACAACAGGACAATTGATACTCCAAAACGAATCAGACGAGTAAATTATAGTCAAGATCAACCAATAACGTTACCTCTAGGCAGATATAACTTATTTGAAAACGTTCTTGTCATCACTGATAAGCACATACCAATTTAAACAAAAAGAGAATGCTTGTCCTAATTAATTCGAAAAGTATAGTATATCAGCACCTTTACAAGGCGGGTCTTCAGTTGCATCAGGACTTGACTCCATAACTCGTCAACGCCAGTCATGAGTTCGCGACCATGACCAGTGTGCTACCACGGCCCCAAGCAGTGCACACGCACACAAGTTAAACAATAAAAATAAATATCTTAAATTTGTGGTGAGGGAGTGTTTAGTAACATCGCACTTTTAAAACTGCACCAGGGCTATTGGCGATGGACCTCTAAATATATTAAACCTCGGTCAAACAAATCTTAAGTGCTCGTAAGTAGCTATTTTTTTCCTGAAGAATATGAATTGGGAAACTTGAATATTTTTACAGTACTGATGAGAATAGCATTCTCAATGACGAGAATAGTAATCTTAATTATATTCGAAAGAACGTTAAAAATAAGTTTCGAACTTTCTAAGAGCTGCTTAAGCGCTATCAAGATGGTCATAGTTCTGTGAAAAACGTTTGATTTATCAAGATTCATTCGATTATATTATCAATTTCCTACAAATTCAAAAAATAATCAAATCCTGTGAATTCTTTATGGTCACTACAGTCAGGGGATATCTTATGTTCAGGAAAAGGTATCTGGATACTTTATATTATTAAAGAAGAATATTATCGAGGAGATATGTGTAATACTATAAATTTTAAGTCCTTAAACGTAAATGAAAAATAAAAACTTATATATATATATATATATATTTCTTGTCAAATAATCTGTTTTAACCTGAGTGACTGAGATTTATTGATTGTTTATTGACATTGCTTTCAGTAGAAACACGATTGTTATTGGTGATTAACTTCATCGTTGTGAACAAGTGACGAGGAAAAAACCTGAGTTGGCATTTCTCCTTTCAAATTTAAACACCACACCGCATGGGAACTTAACCAGTTGGTTGAAAAGTATTGAAAGAAAAGAAAAAGAATGGCTAACATTTCTTCAAAACTGTAACAAGAGGAAGCCCAGAGTTAACTTAGTTCAATATTAGGTTACACGAAGGGTGCCACAAATGAAATGAATATTTTGAATTGAAAAATAGTAAAATATTAACAGAAAAAATTCATTAAGAATATTTGTCCATTGAAATATCAAACCATCCGGGATTTTCTTACAGATTAATTTTAGGAAAAATCCGAAACACAGAAATAAAAGAATTGGAGGGAGTGAATGAGTGAGTGAATATTAACGTTGTGCTGTTCAGCTATTCGAGGGCCGCGGTAGCCTAGTGGTCAAGGCAACGGACTCGTGGCCGGTGTGTCATGAGTTCGAGCTAAGTACCACTGAATACCCGCCATGTAGGGGAACGATGCACGTTACTTCTGTCGAGAGCTCAAACGTCCTTCCGTTGGTGAGGTGTTTTGCATGGGGATGATTTTAATTCAAGCTATCATAGAATGATAAATATTGCCTTGATTTAACTTTGCCAAAAGTACCATAGTCAAACTGACACTCAAGGGCGCTTTTACATGCCACATAATCATATGACATGCACGTCTACGATTTTCCCCTCCAGAAAATCTATTGACACCAGCCGGGATGGAACCCGCAACCTTAGGCTTATGAAGAGGGTACGCTACTTTTAAGCCACCGAGCCGACTCATCAGCCTTATATGCTTTATTTCCCTCGTACACTCAAAGAAACTGTTCTCATTGACGGAAATCTATAAAAAAATTACATATATAATTACATGCGATAGTCCAGTGGTTAAGGCGACGGTTAAGGTCCTGGATTGGATTGGATTGATTAACTGAATAATTATTAACGCCGCATTCGGAAACAGCATGGTGGCCGCTGTAGCCTTGTGGTCAAGGTAACGGACTCGTGGCCGGTGTGTCACGAATTAAAGCCAAATACCACTGTAAACCCGCCGTGCAGAGAGGGCCAATGTTCGTTAAATATGTCGAGGCCCAACCTTCCTCCCGTTGCTGTGGTGCGAAAGCTAGGAGAGGGAATTGCCAACTCAGGTGTTGTACTCGTCACTTGACCGTAGTTAAAAATTACGAGGTCCATTTCCTGAAGTTCTCAAGTAGCTGAATAGTGAGACGTCAATAACCACTCAATCAAATTATGAAATGCATTAAAGCTGCACAATACCCTTTTTCCAAAAAAAAAATTTGGAGTCAGTAACAGTACAAATATTTTGTTTTATATCCAGACTATATTGAGACAGTTGATTCTGAAAGTAAAAGTCAGTTTGACCAGCCATTTTTTTAAAATTTTAAAAAATTAAGGGGCCGTAGTACACAATGATCATGTGGCCGCGGTAGCCTAGTAGCCAAGGTAATGAACTCGTGGGAGGCATGTCATGAGTTCGAGCCTAGTACCACTGAAAACCCACCTTTTAGATGGGGGCGATGCACGTTAAATCTGTCGAGAGCTCAAATGTTCTCCCGTTGGTGTGGTGTGGAAGTTAGGAGAGAGAGGTGCCAGCTCAGGTGTAGTCCTCGTCACTTGACCATGGTCCAAAAGTACAAGATCCGTCGCTAAAAGAGGGTGACATTTTTACTCCCTGTCTCACTCACTCAGAAACAACACGAGGGCTATTGGCGGCAGACCTCGAAATTTCAGAATACTTTCAAGTGGAAAGAAAGACACTTGAACCTAAGAAACCCCACTCTCCAGGCACCTCGAAAATAAGAGTTTTGAGCCTCGTCAGTTTTACATGCAATAATTTTTCTACATGACGAGTTTATAGATTGGCAAGATTTGAATAGAGTATTTATTGCTTTTGTGTCCATCATTTCTTTTAAGACTCATTGTATGAAATAATAAATGACAGTGGCAACACACAGTAGTCATGGTCACAAGATCATAGCCGGAATTGCTTTAGTCAAGCTGAGCTTTTGAATGTTTATTCTAACATAGTGTGCCTTTGGATGATTTACGTTAAATATGTTGGGACTCACAGAGTTCTCCCGCTGGAGTGGTGGGGAAGTTAGGAGAGTAAAGTGGCATCTTGACTGTGACTCTTCATCATGAATTCTTTTTTAATCTTCCTTGAATGAATCCGGGAGAAGGCACGAAATTGATACTACCGTTAATGGTCACGCGGGAGTGACTGAGTCAACCCAATCCTTTTTTTTTTTAATAATTATTTTTATTGTACATAATAAAAATCGTAATTCCAACGAATAATTTAATTAAGAGAATGTATACTTACCTATTTTTAAGGGCTTTTCAATTTTTCTTTACTAATTTGAGAAAAAATCCAATCAAACCGAACTAAAATGACAATTCACTAACATTACAGGAATGATATTTGCAGACAAAACTGTCATATTTTGTTTAAGTTATTGTAGTTTCATTATCCTTAGATGACTTCTAATAGTATGTTGAATTTTTTCTTGCCTCTGCCTTTTTGACAGGGCGCAGTGTGTCTTGTGTACACTTGTGGCTTCATATCTTTCTTGATGGATTTTTTAGGTAGCATTTGAAAACTTTCCTTTCGACTCAAACATTTCATGTGCGTTGCTTTTCTCAAATTTATTTTTGCTATTATGTTTAATATGCATTATTTCAGCAGGTTCTTCTTTTTCGTGGTCAGTTTCAACTTCCTTCAATAGAGATCACAGATGCTCGTTTTTTTTTAATATTATGTTCATTTTCATTTATAAATCATTGTAAGTCATACAACACATCAGTCAAAAATATTAAGTCGCTCATAGGGGAAAAATGCAGTTTTTTATCGAAAATATTTTGTAACGTAAGTGATCGCGAGGGGAACTCAGTCACCTTAACCACCTTTAGATTGTAAAAAACGTTTGCCACTCCCAAAAATGAGAAAGATATGTGACAGTCATATTTTAGTTCCCATGATGAGTGAAAAATAGTAGGATACTGACATGGTCATTGGTAGCACATAAACAATTTTCGCAGAATTAAAGATTTCGTGAGCCTGGGGTGACTCTGTGCACCTCGCGCCTACTCCCAGGTAAATAAATCTCAATCAATGAAATATATAGAGGATTGCGATACCTTAAACGCACTGGCGTAGCTAGTCCTAAGTAGGCCTGCATCAAAATTTTTTGGATGCTTTTTGATGTGTAACATCTTTTCTCTCGATTGCTGGAGATTTGTGGGAGTAATTTCATGAAAAGGGATGGAAATGCGTAACAGGAAGTTGGGGAAGCGCGCGCTATTCAGCGAAGTTCTGTTTTTTCTCCTTCATTCGGGAGGGCCTCCGCCCCCATCCCCCACCCCCTGCGGTCTAGATCGTGGGATTTTTGTTTTTGTTTTCTCACTTTAGGATCAGAGAAGAAGCTAAGTCCTTTAGGCAGAGACGTGGTTAGACAATGACGAACGTGTTTCGATACCTGACTTCGATTGCTGCGTACAATTTAAACGACCGGGCCACAGAGCAGCTGGTGTTGCGATCTATCGTAAACAGAACAACTCACATGTTGTGACTCGACATATGGATATTACTTATCGTCAAAAAAGTGGACTGGGTATTGTTAGTCAAGATATTGGGGACATATGTGTGGCAAAATGCTTATTTGAAAATGGACAAACAGTGATTTCGGTGGTCGTATACATTTCTCCGAATCAAACGGTTCAAAAAATTAAAGATTTCCTACATTTTTTACTTTTACCATATACCAAAGGTGGTTCTGCTCTTTTTTTTAAAAAAAAAAACTATCACTCGCTTCCCATGATTTTGAGTGGTAATTTTAAAGTTAACTTCAGTTTGCTAGAAGCCGAGTCACTCATAGCTTTTTTGAATGATGAACTCTAAACACAAATCGAAATGTTTCGACAACTAACAGTGGTACTGTTATTGAGGCTATTTTTCAACGGTTTTTAAATACTTAGAAAACACAAGTATATGTGTCATATTTTATTTATCATAAATTATCATTACCGCTCTTCATCAAATTGAACAAGAATAATTATTTTTGATAAAAAAAATTGCATTACTCCTTGTGTTAATTAAATAAAATTTTCATTAAAGATATAATTATTCCATAGAAAATTATTTCCATCATACTCGATTCATTGTTTTCAGGATTTAAGTTGCTATTGGCGAATTTACCACGATAACATGTCAGATGTTACACATCGTATGCGATTACTGTAAGGCTCGTTTTTTTTGGGGGGGGCTTTAAAATTTTACAACTTTTTTGCTTATACATATTAGAACCCCTGTAGTTTTGAGGCCTCGTATCATTGATGCGGCTGATACGGCGGTAGCTACGTCCTTGCATAAATGGAACTGAATTCCTAAGTGCTCACGTAACACGATGCAGAAGTTTCGAAAGCAATGCATTAACTAAGATATTCTGCTCGTAATTGGACTTTAGATTGGAATTATGAAGGTCAATTATTAGTATTCCACTATGTTGTTAATGCAAAATTAAATTTTGTAATGGAGAAATCTTTAAAACAGTGCTTCTCAAACTCTCAGTATTTGCGACCCAATTTTCTATCATAACTTTCATCACCCCCCCCCCCACACACACACAATAGCATTGTATTGAATGCAATAATAATGTAATTTGATACTAAAGCTACAATACGACTTTAATTATAAATCATGTAGTAACAGGTGTTGATGGATCAAGGAATGTAGGTGAGCTTGGGTATGTTATTCCTCTTTCAACGAGAACTCGTTGGAAGTAGTGTGTTAAGTTTTATTTGTCAGAGAAATAATTTATGTCTATATTTTTAAGTTCAGATTAGTAGTCTTTTATCTATGAAAGAATCTGATGATGGATTTAATGAGTTGCCTTAGAACTTTAAAATCAGCTAGGGAAATAATATAGTAACGGATTGAATGGAATAAAAATGTTATGTGTGTAATTTCACCATCTGAAATGGATGTAAACTTATCTCATTCATAATATAATTAATCATGGTGTAATAATTAACACCACAACCGCACAAATTATTATGTTAAATATTAAATTTTGAATATAATTTTTGTACATGACAGTCCCATGGAAGTCAGTGTTAATTATTAAACTTGCTCTCTTCGTTTACTATTGATAAAATAATTATCAAATACATTGTACAGTACTGATAAATTTATAACTATATTATATTAGTGTAAATAGCATGTTTTATTTATTATGTCAGAATGTATTTTGTTATGCTTACTTTTATTAAATTAATAATTTTTTAAATCTTTTATTTTTTGATACACTCGTTGGGTTATCATGCCCCCCTAGGGGGTACGCCCGACAGTTTGAGAAACGCTGCTTTAAAAAAACCGCTGTTTTCTAATAATAAACAGAAAAAATTACTAAAAATCAATAAATTATACTTTATGGTATGTTCTCTCTCCCAAACGAGAAGAGCCTAAATATTATGTTCGCAAATTGGCTACATTTAAAAAGGAAGAAATTTTTGGTAAAAAAAACTTCGGATACTATGTTACACATAAACATACACAGTTAACTTAAAAAACTCATCTCTATAAAAAGAATGAAGAAAGAAGTGTGTTGATAAATCAGTAAAATTCGAAACATTTCTTAGATAAAATTTTCACATTTTATAAAATATTTTGACAAAAGGAATCAAGTATATATAATAAATAACTCCTCAAAAATAAATTTCGTAATATATATAGAACGCATACGTAATATATATAGTTTGCATACGATTAGCAAAATTACATAGGAGCTAAAGAAGATTATCACACTTAACTCCAGGGAATCTTGAAGATGTCACTCAACACATCATTATGCAAAATCCGTGAATGAACTGAAATCTTTATTTTTTTCAGTTTTATAAAATCTCATCATAAGAGACAAATAAAATGAAGTATTCTGAATCCAATGAATATGTTTCATCCAAGCACCAAAAGAAATAAACTACGAAAGTATTTTTAAATCCTATAATTTTTTCTTGTTTGTTGCTCACCAAATTATTTTAAAATGTTAACTAAAAGCATTTGTATATTAGATAAATAAACTAATAAATATATTAATAGACTAAAGAATAATATAAAATTTTTCACAGAGCTTTTATCATAAATCATCATTACTTATTATACTTCTAATAATTATTGTACAGGTCTCGAAAAAGTATTCATGTGAATTTTTTGACATTTTTTACTTATTACCATAATGAGTTACACCTTTTATTGAAACATATTAAAAGCAAAGCATCATTTCTTAAAAATCTTCCTGAGAGAGAGGTTAAGCCATAAATTAAATGAAAACCAAAAATTTTCATTTTCTTCACACAACCGTGCTTCGCAAAGCAAATAACCAGCTGCATTTCAAAATCAACTTTCCGAATTAGTAACTTCCCTAAGCAAATTTCCAAGTTAAGAAATGATCACGAGTGAAACTAGCACAAAGATTTTTGTAATATTTTATATGCTATAAAAAATTCTGAAAGTTTCACCTTTGCAATTCTTTTTAATTTCTCATCAAGTTATCTTATAATATTACTTATTATCTCACATATGATTTATATCATATATCTATATATTTTATAAAGACTACAATTCATAAATGCAACTGAATGGAGTGAGTAAAAATTATATAAACGTCACACTATAAAACAACAAAGAGATATTGACCTCGTAATTTGGAATCTCGGTCAAGAAAAGAGGACTACACCTAAGCTGGCACCCCTCTCCAAACTACCACACCACGCAAACAGGAGGACTTTCAGTTCAAAAGATTGAATGCGCATTAGCCCCTTTTGGTGCACTGGCTGGGAGGCGTAGTTGGTTAGGCGCTGACCTTCAACGGCCAAGTTTGTGTATTCAACCCCGGCCCAAGTCATTGATTTTCATGGTACAAAAAGTCGACAACGTCCATGTCGTATGATTATATGCATGTTAATGATCCCTAGATTGCCTGTTTGGATTAGGTGCTCTCGGCAAAATTAAATTCCTTGTTAATTTCGCATCTTCAGAACTCAGGTGCCTCCCTCTGCAGAGGAAACTGAGCATCAAAATTGCATTGTGGAAATTGGTATCCACCGATATGGTGTTGCACTAAAAGTGTTACCAGGTCAATGACTGGTCTGAAAGGAAAATTACCAATTTGCTGCTCCATTTGGAAGGGGGAAAAGCACGGGGGTTTAAGCTGAATGGAGTTAGAAGATTAAAATATTCTTTCCTGGGAATATATTTTGTTTTATGACAAATTTATCTTAGAATTCAAGTAAAAGAGGTAACACACGCATGCACGCACATATACGTAGTTTAGTCACGTTACCTTCCATGTATGAAAAATAAGATTTATGAAAACCACAAATAGTAATAATAAATTCAATAAAAGTATATTTTAAGCTTATTATACACCAATGAAAGGAGAATTCATTTTATCTAGTGTTAAACTTATATTAGTTTAAAGAAATACAAATTGTCGTTTTTTAATAAAATGACGAGTTCATAAATTACTGAAATAACAATAAAAACGATGTATCCCTTTCGTGAATGCAGCGATAGTCACTTTTTCTTTAGTCAATGTAAAATGGCATGTTATAACTATAAAGGAATATAATCTTAGCTATTGCTCCGTCATCTGTAGGTATTTTGAAAGAGAGATTGAAAAATACTGGAATCTTTTTCAAAGTCAAAAAAATTCTGTAACATTTGTAGCAAAATACAATCAATACTTCCCGAATTTTATCGCAATACTTTATAGCTTCATGAACATTATCGAGAGTAAATTCTATACCAGGGGCTAACCCGTAACCCGGGCGACACATGCGGCCCACAAAATTCATTATAACTTTACAAAATACGATTATTTTGTGCAAAACTTGCCACATCTTTCTCAGTTACGATGTGCAAATACACGCATTGAACTCATAAATAAATTACACGTTATTTGATCTTTGCATTATTATTATCATATTATTTATATTTGTATGCATGAAAAATAATGAAAACAATTATAATATAATTTTTTTATTTTGTTTTAAATTCTCCCTCCAATAAATGTTTGTAATGGGTCTAATTCTAATACAAAGTTATATGTTCTTATATTTGGCCCGCGGGATTATAATGTTCTTCTGAAGTGGTCCGCAATGTCATTTGGGTTGGCCACCCTTGTTCTCTACAGATTGATCGATTGATTGTTTCTGAACATCACATTTAGTAGTGCACTAGGGACTATACAATTGGAAGAAACCATTTAAAAATTGTATGTTCACTTTTAAATTAAGTGCGATAACAACGATCAGCTAATTATTCTTCCATTACCCTGAAACAGTATTTTCTCCATGCAGTTTTCATTCCAAGCATCTGTTAAAATCTTAAAGTGTAAATTTCATGCGTATTTATCGATGTTCTTTCTATCAATGACTCTTATTTCTTGGAATCGAATACGCGTTAAACTTTTCCTTCTGATTTTTTCTCATCGTTTGATAGATTTATTTTTAATTAACTTCGCACATAGAAGCAGAACCGTTTAGAAAAACACTACAATTGACGAAAACGATGCATAATCTACCCCCTCTCTGTCCTAACTTCAATTTTCCAACTCAAAAACCGTGAATTGTAGAATGCTTCAAATGCACATTTCTGTATTTTTCGAACAGAAACTCTTTCACTACATAATATACACGGGGTCAGAGGGATGTCTTACTAAATGCAATTTAAAATGAAACAATTATTCATTTGTACTTCAAAAAAGTTAAAGCAAAATTTTTTTGAAAACATTTGTTGTAAGAAATGTCTATCAACTGTTATTTAAATAAAATAACAATCAACACAACAAATAAACAATTTTTTATGAATTTGTGAAATCTAAATATGATGTATTTTTATATTAACTTCACATCCCCTATATATTCATTTGCTATTCAAATTTGTAACACGTTAAAAATATTAATAACGAAAAAAAGCTTCTAAAAATTGCCATTTATAGATCAGATTTTTGGAAAAGAAAGGAAGATATGCTCTTGGCTCTGTATTTATAGGTATGAAATGAAAATGGAGAGAACAAGATATCAATCATTGGCATGGCCAAGTAATTTTAGCGTGTTTTTCACATGTTGTATTTTACAATAATGCAACTAACGAACTTTTTACTAACAGAAAGTAGTGTGTGTGTGTGTACTGTACTAAAAATAATTTAAAAATGATTAAATTTAAATATGATTCGGCTCATCTAGGGCACAAATGCGACCAAATGCTGAAAACCCGAGGTCAATTGGTTGCTTATTGGCTGAGAAAAAGGTACGACAAAATATGGAACGAAGACGAAATTTGCGTCCTAATAGCGCTTTTGTTCCACTACGTGAAAAACGCGCTAAAAATTGAGAATTGTTGAAACACAGACCATTTTAAAATAATAATAAATCTAAGTGCACTTCCGGATATTTTTTATCCGTAAGCAAACAAGTGGATTTAAAGTGTTGTTTTGAAGTGTTTAAAATTTGTTTCACATACATATTGACTTGTTTACTTAGTAAAGTCCTTAAATAAGCCATTTTTACAACATCATTGTATCCTTCATCTGTAATAATCGCTAGCAATCGCAGCAGGAAGTATAAGTTTAATTTGATTTATTTAATTACTGAAGCAAGCTATTGGAGACAGACGTCATAATTTTGAACCTCGGTTAAATGCTGAGGAGGATATCTGAGCTGGCCTCTCCAAACTTGCACCTCACGACAACATGAGGATTTTGAGCCAAGACACTTTTAGCATGTATAAGCTTCTCTAACTGGCAAGCCTTCAGGGGCACGAAGACTCGAATTCTTGACTCGCAAGGCACATATTTGTGACCTTGACAACAAGGTTACTGTTGTCACTCGGGAAGAAGAGACACGATCTCATTGTTCTTGTATACAAACCTTGATTTACAGTTGTAGAATGTGGAAAATTTTAATAACGATTTACTTAAAGGATACCAGGGCATGTCCGGAAGAGTAAAACAACAAAATTGAGACTCCTTGTTTTTGTGACCTACATTTTTTAAAAATTTCTAAAAGAGCTTAGATTTACATAAAGTAGACAATATGCATCGGATCCCAATTTACCAAACCTCTATTTAACGAATTTCGCAATTTAACGAATTTTTCTCTTTTCCTGATTAAAAAGGAAGGAAAAAACTCTCTTTAACAAATTATAAACCCCGAATTAACGAATCATTGCAAGAACTGATTTTTTTTTACTAATTTGTAATAGAAAAAAATTATAGTTAAAAAAACTAAAAAAACACCCTTTTGTAGTTAATTGAACTAAGTTGAACTTAATCTTTTAGTTGCCAAATCTGGAAATGGGATCTAAAATTAATCGCATGATGTGGGAGGGGACCTGTAAATGGGAAATCGTTAATCCTGATAATCCTGATGAGGACAATGGAACAAAATTATTAGATTTTTGTATTGCCATCGGTCCTGGACAAGTAAGCATAATTTTGAATTAATATGACATTTTAAAGTGGACAAAAATTGAGTTCAAACATTCCGTTACGTACAAGTGAAGCTTATAAAAGGGTGTTAAAAATTGGATTTTTTAAAAATGACACATATTTTGGCCGGATCAGAAAAAAGAATTTTCCTGTTTGCAGCAAGTTTCGTCGGGAAAGAGTGCAGATTAGTCACGAGTGTAATCTGTCGTGCGAGTTATGAATAGGACAGGAAATTCCTTTCTTATTTCATCCCACTCCAAAACGTAGGGGATATTTAAAAAAGTTTTAACGATTATGTTACATTAAATGACGGACTGCCTTTCTGTGCAACTGAAGTTGAGGAAATTGTTGATTTGATGGAGCCAATGAATGGCGACTCTGATGCAGAAATTGATACTGAAACTCCTATCAAAATTATTGCGTTTTCTAATGCTTAAGATTGTGGGGGGGGGCGTGCATTATCCTGCTGAAAGATAGCTCCAGGGATGGCTTGAAGGAAGGGAATGATTTCGGGCTGTAGCACTTCACGGACGTACCTGTTGCTATTGAGATTACCCTCAATTCGTAACAAATTGGATCGTCCATGATACGAAATCGCACCCCAAACCATAACTCCGGGTGTTAAGCCACTTTGTCGTTCGATAACGTAATCTGGAAGGCAGCTTTTACCGGCATAGCGTCTAAGAGGCCATCTTGGTCCCACAAATCGAAGCGTGATTCATCTGGAAAGACAATTTGGTGCCAATCAGCGTGCCAGGAACTGTGCTCATGAGCCCATTGGAGATGCAGCCGTCGACGGTTTGCCGTGAAGGGGATCCTGTATAAAGGCACCCTTACACGCAATATACGGTGCAGCAGACGTCGACGAAATGACGAAGCTGACATTAGTATACCTGTAGCAGTAAACCAACGTACTGTCAACTGCTTGGAGGAAGCTGTATGGTCCTTCACCGCCATGCGGAGCAGGTGTCGATTGTCGCGTGCTGACGTCACCTTCTGTCGTCCACTGCCAGTTTTTCGAGTTGCTCGATGCTCGTTGGTCCACTGCTTCCAAACTCGCATCGTCTGTGGAACTGTTCCACTGCACACGAGCTCCTATTGCGTGATAGGAAAGTCCTCCTTCTCGTAGGCCGATAATCCTCCCCCGTTCAAACTTCGTAAATTGTTGGAATTTCTTCTTTTTTCGTCTTGGAGGCATACTTAGGTCTCACTAAAAGTTCACCACTAACAAATAATCATTTATTTTCAACGTCCCGCTACAGCCCTCTATTTATACGCTTTCAGCATCAGTTCAGAGGGCGCTGCGCACGCCACGCATGAGCGGTGGCTCTGAAACTTTACTATTTTACGTAACATCCTATAATCGACATTTGCTGTAAAATTCATTTAATTCTGATGATTCCTTCATGGTGTTGCATTTCTTACAAACAACAGTGTATATAAATTAAAGTATAAAGTCAATTTTTTAAATGAAATTGCCGTATAATTTCTTTAAAAAAAAATTATATTACTTTACACTTTTTGTACTATTTTTCTTCTTTTTTTTATGCTTAAAGCTACTTTTTTGAGAAAATTAGGCATTATCTAGAGAAAAAATATGTTTAGTTCACTATTTGCACAGGTATCTGTATAGAAGTACAATAGTTTTCTTTTAAAAGTGTACCGAAATACAAAAAAAATTATACCTTCGAAAAAAGAGTAAAAACTAAAAAAAAAAAAAACTACATTTTGTTACATTATACGTTTGATTAATACTTGCCTGTTTGATTATGCATCTTGTTCTTCTGATTATCTGCTTTCCTTTTAAATGACCTTTTATTTCTGGCATTCAATACATTTTGCCAACAATACTTTCAGCTTCAAAAATTTGTTTCCTATATACCTGAACTTTTGTCAAACTTTTTGGTTTGTGGCAGAATTACTTGTTTCTAAAGGTGTCAAATAGATTTGAAAATTTACAAATAACAATAAAAAAATGATCACGAAGAAATATTTCTTATGAAAACAAACGCAAAAAGTAGCTATATAGTACAAAAAGCTATAGAATATAAGTATGTGATTCAAAACATTGCGGCAGGCTAAAATATAAAGTAAGGAATTTTGTCACGCCGCTTGCAAAAATAACATAAATAAAAGTGGCAAATAAGTATTATGGCTTATCCCTCAAATAAAAAGAAGAAATAATGGTTTACATACATCTAACAACGGACAACTCCCATTAAAATGTTTCAAAGGGGTGTGGTCTTTTACTTATATTTATTTCAATTTTATTTTTCTTAGTGTTTGGGATATAAGTATTTTATACTTTTGGATCAGAAAAATACGCACTATTTTTTAAAACTAAAAATGAAAATTCAACTTTTTTTAAAGTTTTTATTGTACCCTTAAAAAGGAATTTTCTAATATTTAGCCGGCGAAGAAGTATTTCTCTTAAAACTCATTCCAACAATATCCAACCATCGAAATTTAATGCGATTAAAATTTAGATCATTGAAATTTAAAAATAATTGCATTTTCTTTAGTCGTAATAAAGCTATATTTTACTCTATAAATGTTGATCTAGAATTGATTATTATGATAACAACCAAGGCAATGTAAAAAACATTTTGGAAATAAACTATATACAACTATTGTTTGTGAAAATTGAGACATCATGAAAAAAACTTGTGCAAATCAAATGAAACTTGCAGATTAGAGAATGCTAATAGCTAAAATTACAAAACAATCACATATGCGCCGGTCGAGAAACACCCACAATACTTTTAAGAGAGCTATGTACAAAAATCACTTCAAGGTGCGTTGAGATGTGTCTATTGTAGTTTGAGTGCAATAAATGATTAATTGAAGGTCAATATATATATATATATATATATATATATATATATATATATATGACTTAGCACAAAACATAAGTGCATACGAGAAATGAACAGAGTGAGAACGTGAAACCCGGTGGACTTTCGCGTCGTGAAGTTATCACTCATGTGGGATGTTATACAACAGTAATTCGTACATGAAAGAGAAGGACTATGGAAAAATTTGACAATTCAAAACTCCGGGGGTGTTCTACGCAATATGGCGCCCTTATGGGATGACAAACATCTAATCTTCATGGAGAAGATGAACATCTTCTCATACCTTGGCGCATTTGCAGATGTGTTACTGTTTGCCCCGATGGTCTGTCGACATCTGTTGTGTCATGAGCTACGTGCACGGTTTTGACTGCGCAGGAGCCACCGACTACTATGTGCTCACTAATGTAAACAAGGGCGTGCCGATTAACTACGAGTTGTCTTCTCACATATGTCCCAATACAAACTGAATTTAACGATGGAGGCGCATTCATCAAATGTCACAAAGATGAATCCTTTGTCCTACAGTGTCTATTAAATATCATGGACTATCTCACCTACCCTACACTGTGTGGACCCTGAGAAGTTAGGGTTCTTGCTTCTCTAACCCTCTCGTAACGCTTTCTCTAAGCTGTATTTCAGCAAGGTAATGTTCATCCACACGTTTCGAGGAATGTACGTAGGCTGTTCAATAAGTAAAAAGAATAATTTTATTTCCACGAAACCACTGATTGGAACGTTAATTTCTGTGACATAAATAAAGTTATTGTTTGTATTTACAAAAGCTACCGATAGATTACGTGTACCTCATGTTCCTGAGTATCACGTGATTGAACTCAAGCGCCTACGAGACGCAGCCAGTTGTCGAAATGGAAGCTTTATTTCAACAACGTTATGCGATTAAATTATGTGTTCGTCTGCAAAAATCAGCATCGGAGACCTTTGATATGATATGTGAAGCTATCAATGATAAAGCAATGTCCAGGGCAAGTATTTTTCACTGGCATAAAGCTTGTAAGGAAAGAAGACAAAATGTGGAAGATATTGAGATCACAGAGACAACGATTAACACACAGCTGCGATTATCAACAAGAAGGATCGAAGAATTACAGTGCGTCCATTGCATGCTCTCTTGAATATTTCTGTAGGAAGTGTTCACTCAATCAAGGCAGAACATTTGCAACTGAAACGTATTTTCGCGTGATGGATACCCAAATCGTGGGTAACCGTATTTTAAGTATCAATTAAAATTAAATTAATACTTAAAATAGCTGTTACATAAAGTAACTGAGCAACAAACAAATGTGTTTAATGGGAAAGATGAATCTGTTGTACTTCTCAATTCTAGTGCTTCTAAAATTGCTGATATCCGTTTCTAAATTTTACTTTAAGATCTTAGTGCCTATTTAGTCATTTACTATTGTAATACGACATTAGTTTTTCTTTCAATGTGACCATATTAATTAATTGCCTATACTGTAGTATTACCATATATAGTCAAAGCATTCTCAAATCTAGTTTCAAAATCTGTATAAAGGGCCTTTAAATGTTGAAAGTAGGTTATAAAACGTCCTTTTCCTGGCAAATTGTGTGTGATAAATTGAGAAACTAGGGGGGAGGGTAATTCGGGACGTCAAATATTATACTTTTTAGTTTAAGTATGGCAAGAAATGCTGAAATGATGGTCCTTGTATCTGCAAATTAACTTCATTAAATTTAGTAAATAAATCTGTTAAGTAAGTAAATCTGGTTTCCACTTGATTAAATTTTCTTTTAAAATTAAAGTCATGATCTGTTTTAATGAGAGTCACTATCGTAAACCGCATCTACAACTCATGGACCCCCAAATTATTTTTTCTCTGACGTGTACCCCCTGCATGCTGTCATAGACCCCTGGGGGAATCTTTATCCAAACTTCCACCGGTTTTTCCAAACATCTGTAAGTAACATGTAAAGTAACTTTCATTTATTTCTGTTGATTCTTTCATAGGATTGTAATTTTTTTCGCAAACAGTCGTATAACTGAGGCCTATAACTTCAAACACTGCAACACACAAATACAGTCAATATTAAACTTGTCTCAATATTTTGTAGTACCTGTTTAATAAGACATACTTAGAAAAAATAGAGAAAACTAAATGAACATAGGTAAAAATAATGCCAGATGAAAAGTAAATTTTGTAAGGAGAGTTATGGCTGTTATTACCAAAAATATATATACAGTCGAACCTCAATTTTAAGAACTTCTATTTTGCTAATTTCTTTTTTCTGTGAACTTTTCACTGAAACCAAGAACATTTTACGATTTTCTTCGTAAAATAACCTCCAAAAAGCGAAGTGCATTTTCCACTTAACGAACTTTTTCTCTTAGGGGATTCGATTTTTTTTTCTCTCTATTTTTAAAATATTTCTAGACCTTCATATGATGAAATGATAAAATCATTTGAAACAATTTGATGTTGATCACAGTGCGAAGAAAATGTGCCTGATGGGGTTTTTGGTGCATTTCAAAGATGCGAGGCGTATGAGAGAAAACATTTTTCAAACAAAAAAACTCAAACAAAATAACAAAATTACCTTCAATTCCCTTTACCAGCAATTAAATTTAAGTATGCATGTGCTAATATATGCTTAAAGTTACTAGCTAGAAAATGTGTATGTTTAAAATTACTTGTAGGCTTAAAATTATAAATGTCATTAAAATTCATTAATTTTAATATAAAATTACTTTTTTAAAGTTAAAAATACAGAGTATTTCTGGAAAACGACTTTTTCCTTGCTTTCCCAGCCTAATTCTTTTTGATGGGTAAGATATGTAAAATAAATAATAGATCATTAACTTACAAAAAGGGACTGAATAACTAATTTTATAACAATGTATAGTATTTATGAATTTAAAATATCTTTTATGTGATTTTTAAAGTATATTGAAAGATATATCTCCATTTAAAAAAAAATTTCCACATAACGAACTTTTTTTGGGGAATTTTCTACTTCATAAAATAGAGGTCTGACTGTAATACACACAAACATATATATATATATATATATATAAGTGTGTGTGTGTTTGTTATAATGAAATACTTTAAAATAGGTTAGCTAATATTTTTTTTTTATCAAAATGTTAATAATTATCGTTTCTGTGTTAATGAAAATATCAAGATAAACTCAAATGCTTTTGATTCAATAGGATGGAAATGTTGCATAAAAGTCTACGAATAAAAAAAAATTAATATTCCTTTCATGATATTGTTGCTTGTTTCTCAACCAAGTATACAGCCCATAAAATAATCACATTTGAATCAATTTCAGAACACTTAGGGGAAAAGTGTACATATATATATAACATTTAAAAAACATTATTCAATATATATATATATATATGCTTGATTTTGGCATCTTCAAATTAAATAGTGTTATGGGATTTTCAACATACCTAAAAAATTAAACAAAAAATTAAGAGTAAGGAATTTAGCACTTTTAAAGGCTCCTAATTAAAATTTTCTCTTATTCTATGTGTAACAATTCAATTTTTTTTAAAGTTTTATTTGTTTGAATTAATTACCTCCGGAATAGTTTGGCCTCATCTACTGCATATATATAAATTTCCCCCTAAATTTGCTTTAAGTAATAAAAAAAATTTTAAAAAGCCCAAATGATCAATAAAAAGATTCAATGAACAAACACGTGTCGAATTTCGGCATTAGACGGAATATCTTTAAAGTAAAAAAAAAAAAAACTGTCTCAATCAACTTTCCCAATAGCTTATTAGGAACTTCATTCGTCGTAAACACACAAGAACGTACTTTCTTTGAACTTAAAAAAGAAAATGTTTAACATTGGGTTTTGATTGAAAATAAAATCTTTAAAGTAAAAACAATTTTCTAAAGCTCCATCAAGCTATCTATTTAATAAACGTTACTTGTACTTCACTGAGTGATTCAAAGCGTGTTTACTGTTTTCGAAGAAACCAAAGTTGTAATCAAAATGCGTGAAAGTAACTTGATTGCACTCAATAACGAGAATCCTTTTATTTTTCTTAATTAAAACTTTTGTTTGCTGAATATATCAGTTCCAGACACTTCGAAAAGTTTGAATTTTTTCAGCATGTGTGTAAAAATAACACAAGCTCTTAAGATATAAATGTGAACTGCTCAATTGATTTATTATTTGTTGATGTAGTACTTCGAAGTAACGAGAGGGCTATTTGCAATGAACCTCGTGAAATATAAAATGTAGAAAATACATAATTTGAATGAATATTATTTAAAATATAACATAGTTTAAACATTAAAGTTACCTCAGAATTATTAGTAAACTTTCTCTATTTATTTGTATTGAATCTGTATAGTTTCAAACAGTTGAATGGAAGGAAGTAACTCATCCATATCTCAAGTAATTTTACCATTGCAAGGATACTTAGGAAATTCTACGATCGAATTTAGGTTCGGGCCAAGACTTTTCATTATTTAGTGTTAATTTTCAAATCGTATATCATAAGAAAAGAAAGAAATATTTGTTGTTTTGTTGCTTATACCACCTGACCGACAGTAACATCAGATCAAGGTTCACGAAATTCATCGCGGTTAAGGGCTAAAATTTTACGCCTGTCGTTAGCCTAAGCTTTGAGCCCCCATGAAGGTGATAGTACGATTTTGCTCGATACAACACGATAGACGGCGACACCATTCAAACCCACTGATTTAACGAGCACTACTCCGGGTGTACTCGGCGGGCATTTGGTGGCATCGGGCGTCTAACCCAGGCCTTCCGGTCTGGAGTCCGATGCTCGAACCACTAGGCTACCCACGGCCAAGAAATCTTTTATCTGAAGAATAACACTGCCTGAAAAACAACATAATGAAAAAAAATTCTTTTGTACCTGAAAATAATTTTCTTTGAATGTTTCTCAATAAATTATTCGTTGATTTCTTGTATTCCTTCAACAGTGAAAAATTGAGAAATTCACGTGATTTTTTAAATATTATTTTCTTCTGCTAGATCTATGCGAAAAGTTTACATGACTAAATTATTCGAAAAGATCCTATATTCATTCTTTAGAGCAAGAGAGAAAATTTTTTCTCATATATATATTTATATATATATATATATCCGTTATATATATAATACTAGACAACATTATATAGCTCAATTCATTAAATATACTTTCTCTGAATGGCAGTGGCTGTGATTAGCCTCATGGTTATGGTCACGATCGAGGACTTTTGGCCTTCGTAATCAAACCCTAGTTTTACTGAAGACCCACCATGTAAAGGCACAGATGCACGTTAAGTCTGTCATGACTCAAAGTTCTCACGTTGGTGTGGTGTTGGAAAGTGGGGTGTCAGCTTAGGTGTCGTCCTAAGTCACTTGATTGTGATTCAATTTATGGGGTCCGTCGCCAATAGCCTTTGTGCTGTATTATACTGTGACGTAAACAAAAACTCATTCGTTCCATGAGTGATACTAAGTCCGATTAATACGAAAGAATAAGGAGAATGTTTTGAAGAAAAAGAAAGCTGCCATTATTACTTTTAAAAAATTTAAAGTAAAACTTGGATAGAGCTTGGATAGCACTCTTTTGGTACAGGTAAAACAGTTTTAGCTCATTAATTCCAAGAAGAATAAAAACCCATAAAAAGTACCAAAAAGAAAAAAAAAACTTGATCTTTTTCTGAAACTAGATATTATTTTCTTCCTATCATACACGAGGATGTAATTCAATCTTATAACATATTTTCTGAAAGGGCTAGTAATTTTAAATGTTTACCGATCTTAAATAAATCAGCTTGAAATAGATAATTTTTTTATGATTGTTTTGTTTATGACTAAGCTGGGTGCTATTGACTCTTTCTTTGACTATATATATATATAGTAGACATTTTTCTTTATTTTTCTTCTTTTTTTAAAATATAGCAAAATTTGTGTGTGAAACAATTTTTAAATTTTTTTAATTGTAAGTGCCATATGCATTTGGCAAAGCAAACTTTCTTTGTGAATATACAAACACAACTTTTCAGAAAACTTTCTATTGGAACTATCGTTTTTCACAGGGTAAAAATTTAAATACTCATCTATTGCAGCTGCTCCGTTTTGCATATCTTTACCCTAATATACCTCTTTTTAGTGTTCCTCCATGCGCCTGTGGGGAAACTCGTGCAGTATAACTCTGTAGAACTGTTTTTTCCTTCATCATCTAATCTTCGCAAGGAAAACGTTTGTTAAATAACTCCGCAGAAGCTCAAAATTTAAAAGAATTGGAACAAAATCAATGTAATTACATCATAAAAATGTACAGTCAGAATAGCAGTTTCTATATATTCACACAGATAAATCATTTATCTTAATTTACATGAAATAAAAGTAAAAAGGTTGTTTACTTATTTTTTAGAACAAATACCTTTCAAACCACACTAGAAAAAAATTATTTTACACTTCAACTTAAAATCAAAATTTTCTACAGAAAATTCCTTAATGATTACATAAAAAATATTCATTTACACAAAAAGTACGAGTTATCCAATCAAGGAAAATAATACTTATATTGTTATACATGATCAAGACGGAAAAATTTGAGAGAATTGGGATAAAAAAATAATTGTTTTATTTGCATTTATACTTTATTTTAAAAAAAGCTGGAATTGAATAGTAAAAAATATCGGTAAATTTTTATAAAACAAAATGTATTCTCTCAATTGCTTCTTTTTAAGTACTTTAATTATCTTTAGAAATATCTGCTAGTATTTTATCATAACAGTACAATTCTAAAAATATTTCACCTCTTAAATATGGCTTATAATAAGAAGAAACATAACCTCGCAGAACAATTCAGTAAAAACAGAATTAATTTTTTAAGCAAATTTTGCGATTTTTATCCGTTTTTAATTCATTCTCACTGTAAGATTTACTAAACAGACGCCAAGACTATCTTAAGAAGTTTAAGAAATTGTTATTCATTCACATTAAATGTTTAAATATAGCACGTTTTTATACATTTTTGATGAATCCCAAGACATGTTTTAAGCAAATAATTTAAGTATATATCATTTTCTTCTTACTATGGATAATTTAAATAGATATCTTAAAAATGAAAACTGCATTGCATATCCCCTTTTAAAGAAAGAAGTAACACAGAAATACATGAAAGAAAAATTGTCTCTGAAATACAAATCATCACCAAGAATAAAAGCAATATACATCATATTTTCCCTTTAAATCTCAATCCATCATTGAAAAATAATCATTGCATGGTTTTAAAAAGGATTTTTTTTAAAGTATAAGCTGTGATATCATGTAGAAGTTTTAAGGTCAGTCTTGCGTAAAAAGTTTTGATACATTTTTATACAAAGTTAGATACATTTAATGCAGTCTTTTGATGTAATGCAGACCCTAAATAAATATTTTTAATCTGTTTTTTCTTTACTTTTTACGTTTTTTTTATTTATTTACTTAAGTCTTCTAAAAACTTTTGCCTTTTATCAATGTATTTAATTTTTTTGTAAGTTTGAATTGCAGATTGAGCACTGCATTGCTTATTTGAATAGCTAGTTTTTATAGATTGCAATTACTTCGGAAGAAATATTTTTATACTTGGAATCTATTGTTGTCATTCTAGCATTTTTAAATTAATTATATATATATATATATATATATATATATATATGCGTGTGTAATTTCTTTGTTAAATATAAAACACCAGATTCCAGTTAAGTAAACAAGATTATTGTAAAAATTTGAAAGGTTCAAGACATTTTAAAATTTATATTTTTATGCTAAAACAAAAATTTCTTTATGGAAGAAAATATTTAATATCAATAAAAGCTTTTTGTAAGCGAAAACTTAATAAATGAATGAAAATAATATATATATATATTTGAATGTATCTAGAATGAATATATATATATAAATTTAAGTTAAAAATTTACTTTTCACAAAAGATCTTACAGACTTTAAACCATCCGATAGCATTCATAATGATGTCAATCTTCTTTTGTTAAGATTTAGAAATTAACAAAAAAGAGAGTATTATACCGTTTTTCATAATTTTTATGAATATATTGCTTTTGAGTTACGTTTTTTTATTCAAGACACATTTCACGTCAATTTCAGGATTTATATTTAATTTTAATATATTACCTTAGGAACAATTTATATAATCTGTTTAAATTACAAAAAATTCATTCGCGAATTATTAGCATTCGTTAGACATAAAATTAAGACAGTAATAATTTTTAAAATCTAAATGAACTCCTCTCTATGTCATGAATACTCATCATGACATATGTTATAGTGATTTATTCTAGAAAAAAATTATATTTATATACGTGTGTTTTTACTTTCCTGCATTTTTATTTGCATACCTAAATGTTATCCAGAATTGCTAGGTTTATTTTTAATATAGAACTTGAAAGGCGGAGAATTTCCAAAAAAAAATCTTCTTGATGGATTGTTTTTCATCTTTTTTTAAATTTCTAACCACGTATCTTTGTTAATATAAATAATATAACTCTAACTTTAAATGATGGACTGCAAGTTTAAATACCGAAGTTTCCTCTAATGTTAATTTACTAAAGTTTGAATGATATTGTCTTAATTCTCAATGCTGGTTTATAATAATACATTACTTAAGACTTAAATGAAAACAAAGTTTCGGCTAAGTATATCAGAAAAATATAATTTGCTTTACATATACATACTTGTAAAAAAATCATTTTCATTTACTTAAAATTTACAGACATTCTAAAATGCACTAAACTAAGATATTTCAAGGCATTGTACATGAATCTTGGGGTATGTAGATGATTTTCAAGATGTACATACTTGATTGATTTCTTATTAACGTCACACTTCAAAGAAACTCATGGTGTATCATAGACAAAACGGGTCTCAAAATTTCATGACAGAGTCGACTGGCGAGGAGAGCACCCTACTCTCTAAACTTCCACACTACACCACCCAGGAATTTATAGTGTTTATAGATTTAAGGCGGCATGGTATGATTTAACACAAAATTTTTTAATTTGATGATTTTCACAATTTTTTTTAGTTGTTTCCTATGTGTATGTATGATGTAAAACAGATTTTGTGCTCAAAATCTCATAAAAAGCTAACCATTTAATTTTTTAAGGGAAAAACTTGAATCTTATAAATTGACTTTAAAATGCTACTACTCCTACAAAATCAACGTAAATTTAAATGAAATTTGATTTACATGTACGTCAAGCTATGTATAACAAAATTTTCCATAACATAATTGGTATTCATACAATACTTCTTTTTATGAATGTTTATTAAAAATTCTTTAAAAATGTGTAAATTCTAAATTCAGTTATTTTTTAAAAAATAAGTATTACTTTGATTGAAAAATGCATACCAACTTTTATTCCATGTACTATTAGCAACAAGTGCAAAAAAAATTCCAAGTCTTAGGCACAATAAAAAGAAAGCTTTAGCATTTTCAATGAAGTCAAACTAGTTATATTATCTTTCCGAGATAAGTCAGTTTAAAGTTTTCATTTGCCATTTTGTGCCTGGGATGGAATAAAAACAAGCGTAGAAGTTACCACAACTCTGAGGTAAGGGACTCATGACTGTCGTGTCATGAGTTCGAGAATGTATCACAGAAGACCCAACGTGTAGAAGAGACCGAATATGTCGAGGCTCAAACGTCCTCCTGTTGGTGCGGTCTGGATGTTAGGAGAGGGGAATGTCAACTCAGGTGTCGTCCTCACCACTTGGCCATGGTCCAAAATTATGAGATCCGTCACCAGCAGCCCTCGTGTAACTAAATAGCGCGACGTTAATACTCTCTCACTCACTCACTCACTCACTCAATGGCTTAAACTCATGGCTCAACTCAAACAATGATGACTAGAAGTTCTCAAACTATGGTCGTTTGGCTACTGTAGAGGGTGAAGGGGTGCGTGAGCAGCTCACCAAAAATAAACTAACAATACTCAAAGAGAGACTATATGTATATCATTAATGATAAATCATACCTTAAGGTTACGACTTCGTCAGACGATGGTATAACGCAAAAAAATTGAGAGCCTTTACTCTTGATATTTAAAATGCCCTTTTTTAGTTCTTAACTCCAATTTGAGTATCCGTGCGAACCAGCGAAAAATTGCTAATAATGAAAAAAAAAACTCATTTCCCAGATTCTTTTTAATCATTAAACCTTATTTTTTATGATTTTCTCTTAATTATTGAACACACTTAAAAAAGTTGTAGTTGTTTGTAATCAATATTTGAGCTTATTTAGAAATGTCTTTGTCATTTGTATTCATTTTACTCAATTATTAAATTAAGAAATTAAAAGATAAACACATACACACACATATATATATAATCAAAATTTCTCTACAAGAGAGAGATGAATTAACATGACTAAAACTGAAAAGAATGGTAATTGCAAGATAACCAGACAAAAGAATTTAAAAGGAGATATGAAAAATTGAAATAACAGAGTTAAATATAAAAGAATGGATGCTACAGTATTATCAACATTGCTGACTTAGGACAGCTTATATACAAAAAAAATTTTCTCTTAAAAAATTTCTCTATATAAAAGTGGGGTTGAACATGTTTTTTGACCAGCCAACTTTCCCTCTTTCAGTTAATAATACCGAGAAAAACCTATTGGAAATAATGAATAGGAAATCTAAATCCATTATGAGAAAAAGGTAACTTACCTAAAAATTGCATACAGAAATGCAGAGCCCGCGTTAAATCTGAGTACAATAAACAAGTTATTGCCAGATTCTGGACCCAAACACCCATTCAAAACAAAGCAATGGCTGAAAAATAGCACTTAGCAAAAGTATGAAAAGAATAGAAATAATAAAATAAGAATTGTAAACATACTACCATTATCTTAGAGACTCTAAGATAATATAATTTAAATGCTATAATAAATTTTAAAAAAGTAATTTTATCTAAAACTAGAAAATGGGGGTATCTAAAACTATCTAGAAAGGATCATAAATCTATAATAATAACCTGTTAAAACTATGGAAATTTAATCCTTACTATTTAGAATTTCTGTATTCAAATATCTATTAATAAAATTAATTGGGTATTTTTGAATTAAATAGTATTTAGTAAAATGTTTATAGTTTTTTATTTTTTCTGATTTATTTGAAACTAGAAATTTATTGCGTAATATGTAATTAATAACAATATTTCTTAATATAGAAACATGCACATTACTCTCCCAATGTATTACTTTTATAATATTGAAATTAATGTCTTCTCGTTTATCATAAATATTAGTAACTATTCTATTACCTTTTAATTTAATTTCTATATCAAGAAAATTTGCTTCATAATTGTTACTATTTGTCTGAATTAAATTATGATATTGTGGATAAAAATTAATATTAGGTTTAAAGTTGTCTTACTTGCCAAAAATGATTATATCATCTATATAACGAAAAAAGTAATATTCTAAGTTGTCTGTGAAACTATTTTCAAAATAATATATATATATCAGGTAAAATACTACATGAAATAATCTTAAAACCACATCCATACTCAAAAATAGTAAAGAACTTATTTAACAAATTTAAGTTAAAAAGATTTCTTCAGTCTATAAAGATTTTAGTAGCGCTTCGAGCTTTCACGTCACAGGTGCATGGATCAAATCCCGGGTTGGGCAAGATAGACTCAACCTTTGATCATTTCAGTGGGTTAATAAATGAGTACCAAGCTTGATTGGGAACTAAACACTGGGGGCTTCACGGCGGACTGACCACCTGACCGGAACATCTGCTCATTCTTTTTAATGCCCAAGGTCACGAAAACTGAGATAAGCATAGTAGGCCTTGGCCCTCATGGGCTGTTGAGCCACTGAGTTTAGTTTAGTTTATAGCTTAGATTCTGAAGATATATTCAAATATATTGATAGTGATGATATGATTAAATTATTTTCCTAATTCCATAAAAATGATTTATTTAAAGATTTTATTAATTATCGTTACTTTCTCATTAGGTTAGTAATAAAAAGAACTGCATATATATATTGGTAATTACTATCAACAGATTAAAGTTTTGCCACAAGGTGGTCCAGCAAGCAACTGTCTAGCTAATTTATACTTACATTCTTATAAAAATAGCTACATAAAAAAAAATCTGAATATTATTGTTTTCGTTAAATAGATGATACTATCATATTTGGTAAGCAAGAGAATTTCAAACCAAACACTAACTTTTATCCTGAATGTCTTAATTTGATACAGACAAATAATAACAGATTTGAAGCAAATTTTCTAGGTATTGAAATACAGTTAAAAGATAAAGTTACAACAAGAAATATGTATGACAAAAGAGATGAACTTGAATTCAGTATCATGAAAGTACCTCATTGGGAAAGTAATATACATATATTAATATTCAGAAATATTATTATTTAGATACAACCTATAACAAATTTCTCTTTTCAAAAAATTCAGAAAAAAATTTAAAAAAATTATAAAAATTTCATTAAATACTGTTTAATTAAAAAATATCCCATACATTTTATTAATAGTTATTTGTATGAAGAAGTTCTAAAATGTAAGTATTAAATTCTTTTTGAAGTTTAATACCTTATATACATTACACCGTGAATATTCATATTTACAAGTTAGATATACTAATAGTTATCTATATATTCAATATACAGTTAAAATTATTTATCCATTTAGTTTTGTTTACCTTATTTATAGTTTACTGATAAATACAAAAATATTCCTACAGTTTCTCATGTGTAACTGTAGTAATTATCTTAATACACACACGTGCTATGTAATTATTTTAGTACAAATAATTTTGTACTTTTTGCTAAGTGCTACAATTTAGACCATAATACTATGCTTTGTATTTGGATCCAGAATCTGGCGATAACTTCAGCACAAGCTATGTAATTTTAAGTAAGTAACTTTTTCTTATAATGGATTAGATATTCTATCCATTATTTTCATTAGGATTTCGCTCAGTATTGTACGCAGAAAAGAAGAAGGATGGCTAGCAACACCAAATTAGTTAAGCTCCACTTTTATATAAACTATTTTTATTTATAAGTTCTCTGCGATATTGCAATATTTATATTTTTTAAATTCCCATATCTGTTTTTATTAAGTTTCACTTATTTTTAATATCCAATTGATTTCTGTCTTTCTCTAGTAGAGAATTATTAACTATATATATATGTGTGTGTTACATTCTGTTTTTTCAATATTTTTATAATGAAAATTTCACAATTTTATTTTTATTGTTATTATTATAAAATATATATTGAGAATTTAATCTTAGAATGCATAAAAATAAATTTTAAAATGATAGTTTAGATGCATTTTATAAAATACAATTTAGATTCTAAAACGTGTTTACTACAAATTCTAGAGATTTTCAGCAATTGAAAATTCAAACAGATAGTTCTATGCTACTTATGAATCTACCATGCATTTATCAAGTACGTAAGAATACCATTCTTAATTAAATTCTTAAATTTTTTAATACTATTTAAAATGAATTCTTTTAAACGTGCATGTTTTCCAAAAGACAATTCAAAATTTAAATGTTTGTAACTCAATAGCGTTTTTCTTTTGTGTGTGTGCACTAACATCTTGGATGACTAAAATAGTCACCAAAGACAGAAAATCACCACATACTCCATTTCTTACTTTGATATTTCTAATGGTTCACTTTTAGTTAGTTAGTTATTTTTTGTACATCCATTTCAGGACAATAAAGACAATACATAAAAGAATAGAAATCTCCTGAGCGCTAATTTTTAAGGTTTAGATCCATTGACAAAGACATGTGTTTCAATCCTACTACTGCTAAAAATATTATTAGTAAAATCAATAGTCTATTTTATTTTGCCATGAATGAAGATGAATTCTACAATAGTATTATATTAATAATTCACATAGTTACTATTTACAAGATATTTTATATAGTAAACAAGCGTAGATTTACTGCACACATAATACAATAAAAACCATTATTTTTTTCTAATTACAACCTAATATAACTTCAGATTCAAGATTGAATATATTACACATTTTCTCTCTATCCAAAACCTTTCCTCTCAGCTTCGATTGCAGGCTGCACAGATCAGAAATTTAAAAAACCTATATAAAAAGAATTCAGATGATCGCCCCATTCTCCGGAAAAAGAATGTTGCAAGATGCCTGTGGAAGGGCTCGAGCAACAATTTCTGCTTTTATTCGTCAGTGCACCCTTATAATAAGCAGCTTGCGAAGCGAATCCCGAAAAGAAGAGTCACGGTTAGCATTATTCGATTTGCAGACGATCTGGGGCGCAGGCTAATTGGGCTCTTGTGGGGAGGAGAGTTGCCAAAGAGGCTGCTTGGAGAGGTAAGCCCGCTGTCCGGTTGTTTGGAGTCACAACGGAACCACGGATACGTGCCCAAAACAAAAGCTCACGTTCACCTCACTTAGGCCCGCGTCTCTCTCCAACGACGGAGCTCCCCGATATCGAAAAAGAACGAAGATTCCGGCTAATTATCTGGATTGTCTTATTATTTTTTGGAAATAACTTATTAATTAATGGAAGAAACGCTGTGGGAGAGGTAGTTTTTTTAAATGGATATCAATCCTACATCCACGATAGGAGAACGATTCTTCTAACTATTTGGAAAACGATAACGAGGTCTTGGGTAATTGATATGCTTTTCGCTATTTAGCCCTTGCCCACTGAGAAGGTCAAAAATTAAAATTTTGCTCGAAGGGCTATAGAAAATTTTTGAATAATCGGAACGGCAAAAAAAGTCCGATTTTTGATTCGTCGTTTCTCGTGGTAGAATTAGCGTTTAATTATGCCCCGTCAAGTTATGTGTCATTTGTATCTTGTTTGAAACGTAGCATTTAGTTTCAAAATACCCGCAAGCACAATGAGAGGTCTTAAATTATATATATAGTACACATTAGCTAATTTAAAATTCTCTTTAATTTGTGGATTTAACTTTCTATTCGTTATTTTGCATATTCCAAGTGAATTTAATAAATATATCACTGTAGGATTATCTAATACTTAAATTATTAGAAGAAGAATTTTTTATCTTTTCAAATCAAATATATTTGTTTGAAAGGAAAGCCGAGGAGAAGATGTAAAAAAAGTTAACTTACGATTTTTAAATTTCATCAAAAACAGTATTATGTTTTGCTATACACGAAGGTATTATCAAGGAAGTTAAATATTTTACAATTTTGAGCTTAAAAGTGTGTATCCAGAACACTCAATATATACTCTCTTTTTTAATAAATAACTCATAAGTAGTTATATTTCCTCTTGTGCAATAACAAAATTTTGGGAAAATGTGAGAAAAGTATTATTTTCAGAGTTTGCTAAATCAGCACAATAAAAAAAAATTTGATGACCATACAGTGCTTCTTAAGAAAGTAGCATATTACAGGTCAATTTGAGAGTACTCTAACGGAAAGATGCAAGCTAATATATCGGATTCTTAAAAATAACCAATCTCAAATTGAAAAGCTAGTAACTGTAGAAAAAACTCTGTATTATTTTATTATTATTATTAATTAAAAATTTAAGGTAAATATAAAAGGCATAAACTAAAAACTAACATTTAAGAAAGAAGCCAATCTCTTCTGTATAATACCACTTTTTAATGTTGAGGACACAAAGATAAATTTAAAGCAAGAGATCCTTAAATGTGTTGATAATCTGTTGAAGACGAGAGTTTAGTACTAATAGACTTATTGTCTAAAAGACGATTCACCCAGATTTTATTATTCAACGTTTCTCTCTTTTTTGATTTTGGAAATTAAATGTCTAATATTATTATCGAAAGAATGTTTGTCATAATTTTTATCGTTGTATAAATACGTAACTGTTTAATTATACTTTACTAAGAATAACTCTGTAAGAATGAAACTAATTCAAAACAAGAAGACCCGATCGATTAAAATTGTTTATAATGTCTCACTTCTCTTTCTTGAAAATAGCTTCAAATAAAGAATAAAGCTACGAAATAGTTCTGACACTATGAAAAATAAATACGTAAAATATTTATTTATTCATGAGCTCTAATTACTTTTTTCAATTCCATAAAAAACTTGAAGTTACAAAATTGTTCTCCTAAATTTTTAATCGAAAGAATTATGTAATATGCGTTGCGCAAAGATTCTTTCTCTCCGAGTATTTATTTATTTATTTACTCTCTGTAATGAAAAAAAATTATATTTTGTTCAAACTGTGTATAAATTTGTGTGTTCATGTTTAAATGCCACCATTTATTCATATTCAAAGAATTTCTAACACAAACTCATTATAAAGCCCTCTTTTAAAAAATTTCTGAACTCCTTAATTTTACATTTTCCTCTTGAATTTTGAAATCTTACTAATTTAAAAGATCATTGTTGCATGTCATACAAAAATTTAGTATTTCGTATTACGTAATAGCCAAATAAAAGTCCTAATATGTCATTATATAATCAAAACTTACTACAACTAATTATTTCCATATAATTTCTCAGCGGTATCTTTATCCGGATAATATACTTTTGTATGTTTATTTTATTTTAATTCCACAATTGTTGAATATTATATTCCATACACACCGTAAAATCCGGCGTATAACATGCCTCTATACTTTCAAGCTGCATTTTTTAGGTATATTCGCCGTATAAAGAGCTCTCCCTTTTTTACAAAGAAACCCGAAATGTGTATGAGTATAATGATCTTATGTCTTAAAGTCATTTATGCGAGGCATAATCCCACGCTTTTGAAAAAATAGTATACTTCTAGAACTACAACCCTTTCAGTTCATAAGGAATGCCATTTCTCTTAAATAAACAGTATTTCGATATATGTAGAAATCGAATTTTTTAAGTTATCTTTTTATATTTAAATGTTTCATTTTTATAACTGGGATATATCATGCACCCATAAGTTTCGCTCTTATTTTTTGTGTTAAAAGTGCGTGTTTGGGGACGGACTTTACGGTATAAATTTATAAGAATTCAATGAATTATTTGGTACAGCATCAAGGAATATTAACTTTGCTGTATCAAATCACTGATCCACTTATACAAAAGTTTATGAACTTCTTCACCTAATTATAAAAGTATTGAAACTCTTCTATTCGACTGTTTCTAATCTAATCCAATAAAATATTTATTTATTACAACGTATCATTTCAACTCCTTTTCGGATTCCAGTCCTTAAATTGTCAGCATCCACCACGTTTACCCTATTATACGAAGGCCAACATTCTTAATTTGGCATACCCAACCTTAATCTCTTCTCAGCATCCTCATACCGTCCAGCAAATCCGAATGCGATTACTGAACAGCCTTTTTAGTTGCTACCCTAATTAAGTATAGAATGGCATAGTTAAAGTACATCTACTTTAGTTATTAGTTGCTTTTACATAGTTGGCATAGATTTACGGCTCAGAGAACTGTCAACCGATGTCAAAGCCTCTACAGTGGCTTATTCCTCTAAATCAAAACCAACGGGATATGCTAGCAAAGCACTCGAATCTTTGGCTAAGTGGTTTTGTAGACGCTCTTCCCAATTCTACTCCACGGCGAGCGAGGTTTGTTGCTTTATCGAGAAACTATTTGGCGAACATTAGCTCATCGTGAGCGGTACTCGGAGCGAGCGCAGGAACGAGCGCTCAAAGTACTTCTTGTTGCATTTGTCCCGAGAAGCTTGTTAAGCAGGGAGTAGGGATGATGAGGAGTAGGAAAAGACGACCTGTGTTTGTGTCGGGCAACAACGTGCTCTTAAAAGGATGGATTTTGTGGAAACCACCGAGCGAAGAATATAAATTCTCTCCTCCCAATCAGTTAAGCAGCCTTTAAGAGAGTCACAATGTACTGGCTTGTGCAAACTTCTCTAGCACAAGCGTCTGGCTTAAAGTGGAACAGAAGAGTAGAGTATTTGGATAAGGCAATAATAAGTGCATTATTCTTTCTTGGGCACTGTATTTTGTTTTTGTTCATGCAAAGAGGATTTTTTATTTAATAATAGGCACATAAATACACATTATAATTTTTTTAATAAATGAAACCTGCATAATCTAAAACACATAAGCTATGTGCGTCTGAAAAAGTAGAAAAATACACTGGCGGCTTATGAAATAAACAATAATAAAAAGGGAAGAAACTTTTTTTCTATCTTTAAAGAATTTTTTATTATTTCTGTGTTAAGAGTGGAATGGATCCTCTTTCAAACGATATAAAAATATAGAAGCTATATTTTATAAACTAATTTATATATATATATATATATATATATATATATATATATATATAAACTAAAAAAACATTATCCGATAAATAATGGAGATATTTTGAAATACAAATAAAAAAAAAGAATTAAAAGATGTATCCTCTATCTTAAAAGAATCTGAAAATATCCTTAGAGTAAGAAAATATATATTATTTTATGATCAAAGATTTTTCCCCTTAAATATTTAATGCATTTTCAACAGTAAAAAAAACCAATATGGCATTATATTTGTTTGAAACCTGTAAGCGAATAAAAACTAAAAGTTAACGCAATTCATATTGTGTTCACCAAATATATCATTCCTCAACATTGTACTCCTCAAACAAGTTATATTTCCATAATAAATCATAAGTCATATTTGATATTACAAAGATGTAGAATACTTTATAACATCAAGCAGATTATCTGATTCATACATGCCCAACCCAACACTATTTGATCATTCAAATACTTTGCTTCCAAAATTTCTTGGATTTGTACTGAAAGTTCCTTAAATTGCCCTCTCTTATAACTATAGACAGCTGTTTCAAATAATAAGGTATCTAAAACTATTTTAATTATGACATCACATATCGTGAAAGGAAAAAAAATAGTTTTTTTGATAATTCAGTTAAAGGTAAATTATCTCAATCCCATTTAAAGCATACTTCAAAATAGGGAAATAAAAGCATTGTTTATTTCCCTAAAAATACAAAAAATTTTGTATTGTTATGAAAGTTGCAAGGAAATTTATTGTATGATTTTGAGTCAAAAGTTTCTAAAAAGTGAAATATTGTCTTGATAGAATATGAAATTTTTACACAAGAAACGTGCTTTATATTTCTTATTTTCTTCTTCCTGCTCTATATACTAAAATATGCTAAAAACAAGGAAACAAGAATGTTGAGTTTCTTGTTGGAATGCGTATCAGTTGATTCAAACAAAAAGCATTAAGTTTCTTTTGATCACCACTTCTTTTGAGGCATTATTAAAACACTCCCTCTGGAAAATTTACTAAAAGTTTTATTGAGAAAATTTGTTTTTTTATTAAAAAGAGTAGATATAGCATCTATTTTCCTTAGTATATATCTTAAGACTTTCTAAATTTTTCTTTTTTAATAAATAATAAATTTTTCAGCAACTAATTGCTTTGATAATTATTGTCACTTAACAGAAAATTTTAAGATAATATTATAAATAATTTAGTTCGCTAATTGGTTTTTCTTCTTGTTTTATTTAATATCCGCAATTGTATTGTTAATTTCTATGATATGAATATGTATGGCACGTGTATGGAAGAAATTTTCTCTTGGAACCTCTAAGTAAATTTAGAATTTTTATGAATAGTTTCTTATTTTTTGGAAGCCTAAAATTTTCATTTGAATATAAAAATTCTTAGGTATTATATTTATGCATTAGGAGAGAAAACGCGATTTGAATTACTTAATTTAACATATTCATCTGAAAGAAAAACTAAATAAAGGAGGGACATCAAATGACCATATGAAGCTTCTGAATATGGATAAAAGGTTAATAAATATTAAAAATATAAGTTGGATACATTATACTTTTAAAGCTTCAAACTTTTCTGTTTCATATATTAGTGACAATACTAGCTAATGTTGTAAGCTGCCATAGGATAAAGACAAGTTGTAGGGTATAATTAAGGATAATGCTCATTATAATCTTTTCGTACGTTAGTTCATGAGATCATATGACATAAAGAAGTTAGGGGAGAGAAATACCTACTCAGTGCATGATCGTTATTCAAACTGATGGAGTCTTTATAACTAATAGCCAATTGTGTGTGTTTTGACGTTAATCCTAAATAAATTACCCCTTAACTAATTTGCCAGTAGACCGTACGGGATACAGAAATTTGACCGCAGCTGGTTTGCCCGTGGGCTGTAAGGGGATTGATATTTTCTTTTTATCTTTGATTTGAATGTATTTTTATTCTTATAGTGAGATCATTATTGTTGGTACTTCTAAGAGACGTAATTTGTACATGGTACTGAAACGCTTCTTATTCAGGATTTTCTTTTTAATGAAGTTTAGAGTTTTTCCTTGAAGTCAGGAATTTAGATTCTTAAAAAGTTCCAATGAAGAACAAGGATCGGCAAGGCAATGAGCAGTTTGTAACTTGAGAAGAAATGAAAAGAGAAAGATAATTAAAAAAAAGCAAATATATTTTTGTTCCGATTGCAATGTAAGATTTTGTATTACTCCTTCCTATAAATTATTTGTATGTATGTATGCGCAAACACAGAAAACCCTCAACTGTTTGAAAAATAGGCATGAATATGAAAAATGTTTGCAAGTATGACAGAGATTCTTTTATGATATATGAAATAGTTTTCACAGAATGAAGAGTGTACCTATAAAAAGCAAACACTTTGGGGTGGGGGTTGTGCTTCACAATTTTGAAATAAAAATAGAGTGAATATTTTATATATAAAATTGAAAATTAAAATAAAACTATTCCATTTTATCATTCTGTTAAGTATTATTCGTAGTTATATGCAATAAAAAACTATCCCTTTTTTAAGAATTGAAAAATTAACTGGTTAAGGGGTTATATAAGCAAATCATGCGTACAAAATATGCTTTTACATTTTATTATCAAATGATATTTCCAAAAGTATTTGACTTCTTCTTGAGATGAGATATTAGTTGTTACTTAGAAAAAATTCTCATTCATTTATAAATTAAAAGCATTTTCCACTTGAATTTTTTTTTATTTTTCATCTTCAAATATATTGAAGTTTCGGTAATGTATGTTACTTATAAAGGATAAAAACAAATAAACTAAAAATATAGCAAACAAAAATATTTAATTTTTGAAATAAAAGTATAGAGAAGACTTAAACAACACTTACAAAAATATTCTACAAGTATCTTTAATTGAAATCTTCCACAGAGTACATTTATAATTATTTTTTCTCTGTAAACAAATTAAAAACCGTACAATGCAAGGATCTTTTTAAAGCACCGTCAACAAAAAAAAAATATTTTTTTATTAAAAGTCAATAAAACACCTTTCAGGTTTTGTTTGTTTTTGAAGAATTCATCAATACCTTGTTTTTTTTACTTTTATAAATTTACTCGGCGCCAAACAGATAAGAAAAAGCTCTCATAAAAACAACATTCTTTTCATATTCCACGCCTAGAAAATAATAGGATTCGTTGCTTATTCATGCAAGATTTCAGTTAACATCTCATTTCAATTGCAGAGCAGAAAGAACAGTTGTTCAAAATCTAAAAATTTTCTACTTGAAGGGAGAGCTCAGAGAATGTAAACATATCACTTCATAATGAAGAAGAAAAGAGAGAGATAGAAAGAGAGTGAGAGAGCAATTTTTCTTTTTCCGCCAACAATTATCTTCATGACTTATTAAAAGATCTGCAAGGAGACGCGAGATGAAAAATTTTTCATTTCTTCGTCAGTTATGTAATTAGCGCTAGATTCATCTGAATGTAGTCATGCTCTTTTCAACTAATTCATGGTGTCCCTTTCAACATTAAACTCTCGGAGCCTTTGATCATTTAAGCAGCTATTTAAAAATTACGATTCTGAACGCTTCGCATTGTTAGAAATCGTTTTGTAGCTAATGGATTTTGCATTTGGACTCTTTAACTCTTAATGGTATTAATATCAAACCGTCGAAATTTTTCATTACTAAAATTTGGAACGCCTCTCATCTTGTCAACCGTGTAATTGGAAAGCAGAAATGGGAAAACTGTCTACCTTCTTAGAATTTTAAAAAGCTAGTTTTGTTGTAGCTACTACTCAAATTAACAGAAATAAGTTAGATGAACATTTATTTCCTTTGGGAAGCTTGTCAGGTGAGGGGAAAAAATAGACTCGGTAGATTACAATTCGAGTCTACCGCAGAGACGAGATTTTCTTTACGGACGAGTCTTTTAATAAATGAGCGTTTTAACAGGAGGAAATAAATGCTAAATTTAATAAAACTTGTCGCAATTACTAGTCCACTTAATACTTTATGCATTTAAGATTCTCTTTATGAAGAAGATCTGTTGGTTCCGGCCGAAATGAAAACATAAGCATCCAGAAACAATCTAAACCTTTTATCCTGGTTTTATCTTTAATTCTGCTAACTTAAATTTGAATTAAGTGCCAGTTGACAAGTAATTTTCGTTGAATTTTTTTTAACTCTGTGAACATTTTGTAACATTTCTTATTGAAAAATATAATTTTACAAACCTATTAAGATCATTCAAATTGGTTTTCTGTTTGATGTATAAAATGGTTATGAATATTTCACAGCAATCTTATTTAATATTTATTCCAGGAATACTTAAGTATAGAAAAAGAATACATTTTATTTTCTGTTATAGTATGAATTACCTGAACACTGAGTGTCTTACTGTTTCAATAAACTAACCTCATTTTTATTTGTTTATTATTACATTTATTTAAAACTTGTTTCTGAATTATTTCACTAACTATTATACACCGCAGTCTTCAAATTTAATATATCACGGTTTTTATTTTTAATCTTTAAAAATTGTCATAGATATACTCTTTATATTAGACTTTCAGAATTAAAATTTTTAAAATTTTTATGTTTCTCTTATTTCTAAATACAGAATTGCTGCAATTGGTGGAACTCCATCTTAATGGCCTAATGCTTGCATATTATTGGCTCGATACCATCAAAAAAGTAACGCGAATAATTTTGATTATTGTTGCACATAAAATCATTTGATTTCCAGAATCTTCACATTGTATGGAAGTATGATAAAGGAAGTATCACACAACACCACAAGTCAGGTGTTGTATTCATTTCTTAATTTTTATTCAAAGCTACTGTTAGGTTACAAAGTTGCCGTTAGTAACCTTCGTGCAGCTCAAAGCAAATAAAATGCTATTTTTTCCCCTGTACATTGAATATATCTTCTACGTTAAAAAAAAGTTTATATATGGAATATTGCAGTTCTTAAGATATTGGTCTTCATCTGAATATTTTTAAGGGAATTGAACTCATGTTATCTTTTAGGGGAGGGGGAGAGCAACAACAATTTCGTAATCATTATAATTTTTAACACGTTTTTATAAGCTTCTCTTGTATGTAACGGAATCTTTGTACTCAATTTTTACTCACTTTAAAATATCAGGTTAATTCAAAACTTCGCACATTTGTCACGGATCAATGACAATACAATAATTTTATAATTTTGTTTCATTGTCCTGATCAGGATAATCAGGAATAACGATTTCCAGATTTGGTGACTAATTCCATATACCATTTCCGGATTTAGCGACTAATTCCCTTTTCCATTTCCAGATTTGGCACCTAAAAGATTAAGTTACAACCTTAAGAGTGTTCTTTATGTGAAAAAAAGGAAGGTGCGACAGCAATTTCTTACCATAATATAAACAATTGTCTAGTTTTTCTAAAAATGGAAATTAAAAAAAAGACTCTAGAACGTGAAAAAAAATATGTTCTAACTGCTAAACTCAGACATAAAGTCTGTTTTTCTAAATTCTCTTGTCGGATTGGTGAAATGAAACATGATTAATTGCTTCATTTTACCAAAATATCTGAGAAATGATTCAGAGGTCAACGGATTAAATAATTTCTCACAAACCCTTTTCGATTCAAAACGAGTACTTTTATGTCTAATGCTGATGCAAATTTCAGAGACAATATTGAGCTCTTTTTAGTGAAAAATATCATTGAATTTACACCTTCTTCTGCATGAAATATTTCAAACTTAGCTCGTCCGGATTTCCTTCAGTTGGCTGATCCTACATTTTGCAAAACAGGCCGTATCGACGCACTGATTGGTATTCCAGATTCTAAATTTATGACGCATTTAGGATTATCATCAATGAACAAATGATAGTTTAAAAAGTTCAAAGAAACACGCTTTTATTGTAGATCAAACTAAAAAATGAAAAATAAAATATAGTTTAACAAAAATTAAAAAACACGCTTTATAGTTAATCGAACTAAAAAGTTTAAAAAAATTATTCTTAATATAAGAATAAAGTTTTTAAAGAGAAAATTAATGTCGTTGGGGTTAAAAGCGGGGGGTGCTTTGTACTACATTTTTACACTAACTCAGCATTTCGGAACAGATATAGTAAGAAATTATAACAATTGATATCGATCACACCAAGCTTTTACCCCAATGACATTAATTTTCTCGTTTATCATTTTATTCTTAAATTAATAATTATTTTTATTTTTTAGTTCAATTAACCATGAAAGTGTGTTTTTTAGTTTTTTTTAAAACTATAGCTTATTTTACTATGACGAATTCATCAGCTTGGATCAAAATAAAACTGAATTTATCAAATACCATAGCACAATTCAATTGTTTGAAATTCATTCTTAATATTCAAATCAAAAGAATTCTGCTTCTTAGAATGATTTATCAAAAAACTATAATGAGATACAACTTGATCGTCAATTATCAAATCCAGGAGCAATTAGCAAATAATACGAAATACTAATTTTTAAGCAGAGAGAGACATTCATCTAATTCAATATCATTCTTATACAATTTTACTTTTTGTGAGGTTCATTCGTATTTCATAGAAACACTTTAAAAGATTGATATTTTAACTACACTACCTCCTAAAAAAGGTTTTCACCTACTACTGTTATAACTTTTACGTATTTATAACTTCAATGGGGGAATTTTAGAAGATCATAGTTTCGGAAATTATTTAGTTGCCATTTGCATAATCTTAGTAAATTCTGTCGAAGCTGTTTAATTTTTCTATTTATCTAAGGTTTATATTTTACTTTTTCTGGCTTAAAAATATTAATCTAGTTAAACAAAAAAAAAACACGTCAATTTTCATTTCGTCTTGTACTTTTTTCTCGTACATTAGAATTACGTAAATTAAGCAAAATAATGCTCCATGGTTACATCAAATAAAATTAAATAATTTTTTTAGAAACTACAGGTACTGTTCATGTGATTTACTTAATATTTTTGGCCGTTGGTAGCCTAGTCGTTAGAGCATCGGACGCTAGACCGGAAGACGTGGGTTCGATGCCCGATGCCACCAAATACCCTCCGAGTACACAAGGAGAGCGTGCTCGTTAAATCAGTGGGTCCGAATGGTGTCGCCATCTATCGTGTTGTGTGAGCAAAATCGTACTATCGCCTTCATGAGGGCTCAAAGCCTAGGCTAACGACAGGCGTTTCTCTAGCCCGTTACCATGATGAATTTCGTGGGCCTCGATCTGACTATGTCAGACTGGTGGCATAAGTAATAACAACAACCTCTAATATTTTCATTGTATTAAGTTGGAAGTACTTTGCTTTACATATCCACAATACTTTTTTATTGCATTTTCCTCTTGAAGTTCTAATTTTTTTTTAATTAAATATTTTCAATCCTGAGCAGCAGTTTTTTCTCCTAAAATGTGTTAGGTGCGTAATTGCATCAAGTCATCCTCTATGGTTATTCGTCATGCATGGTACCTAAAATAGTGAAGAACAACAAATGTATTGGTGGGAAAATTGTAACTCACTGTTTTATTTTAAAATGATGACTCTTTATTCCCATTGATAGATGCCATATTTTTCGAACGAAAATTAATAATAAAGTAATTTATTTTTCTAAATCTTTACATATATTAATATCTTGCATTTTTATACGGATCTGTGAAAATGAGTAAAATTTTTAGTTTAAAGATATATAGTAGCTTCTTTCAGAAAAATATTGACAGATTTGACTTGGTATGATTTTTTTTAATTAAAGTTACACTCTAAAGTAACGTGAGGGCTATTGGCCATGGATTTTGAACCTTGGTCAAGTGACGAAGATGAAATATTGCTTGAAGTGAAATGAAATCAAAGTATAAGATGATAAATATACAATTTCATAACTATACTTATAAGCCTACGAATTCTTAATGAATACAGCGATTAAATTTACAGACTTGAAAATAAATTACTCTGAAATCTGAGTGGCCATATTTCCAAAACTTACCGCATGAAATTTTCTAATACTTTTAATGGATAAATATAATAAAAATCAATTATGTATAATTTGAGGGAATTATAAGAATATATGGGAATTATTGGAAGACAAGAAAATACGTTTGTAGTAGCCGAGTGAAGCCTCTACTTGTTGATTGGTTTCACCCCCATCCCACTTCCCTTACCTGGAATAATAAATAATGCTGCATGTAAGAGAAAGTCCTTTGGTATGATATTGTTACGAATTTTATGTAATGAATGTATAAAATAGTGCAAATAATTTTTTATGGATGTGTGATACGTTATTATTACTAATTGTTGCATTTATTTTATGTTAAAATTGTAATATTCGCAAGTAACGCAGTTCCTTAGATTATAATGGCGATTCAATGGAAACTTGACAAAATCTTGGCATCATTTTTGGTGACCATTTTGGCAACCATTTTTGTGACCACGTTGGTGACCATATGGATCCTTCTGGAAATTACAGGAGAAATCTACTAATGTCACGATCTATGACGTAAGCGGAATTTTGAGAAAAAACCGTTCAGACTATAAATAGGAAGTCGCTCGCAAAAACTGAGTTACTGAACGATTGGCTCAGCCAATCAGAAGGCAGCACTCTCGAACATGGAAATGACAACGTCGTTCCACCGTCAGATATAGGATTGGGGGCCGCAAGCGGCCCGTATGCCCAAAAATAGGATCGTAAGAAACTGAGTTAGTATTGTTTTGACTAGCGATTAGTTGGTATTGATTTGACCATGATGAGTCGACCAGCGATTAATTATTTCTTTGGCTGTTGAATAGGACGAGCCGGTGCTTGCAGATAATCCTTAAATATGCTTGTATTTTAGACACTGATAGTTGTGTCTGTGTGCTGTAGAAAGTGTGAATGCCTTCTGAGATTTATTCTGCGAATACAGCTACTGTATTTCAAGGGTTGCTTTTCGACAATAAATTTCCATCGCTTCTGAAGAACTGTCTTGCTCTTTGCGACTAGTTTGTATAAAAAATACTCGAACCCCAATCAAAGTAACAATATATTCTCTTTGTCCATTTTCGGGACAGTAATTAAATTAGTGCAGTAAGAAGCTAATTGATAATTAATCTAAATATATTAAAGCAGATATAAAGACATAATTGCTTTCTAATGGCATTCCAAAATAGGGCTAGCAAACCATTTAAAACTTAAACCAGCTATAAACGTATTTTTTTTTCTTCTGAAATTTACCAAACCATAAAATCCAGGTTTTTCCAAAAAACCGAAGGTATATTATTATTTTTTCAACTAATAAATAATTTTATTTATTTTACTATTGTAATTTATGAAACATTTACTTTGTAATTTATTTAAATCCATATAAAAAAAAACAAGTATATACCAGTTGATTCAAAAACAATGTGACTGATTTCAGAGCATCATAAATTTTTATCGAATTATGTTATTTACATGAAATTTTCAATGTACTCTCTTTTAGCATAGTACACTTTGAGTAAATGTTTCGATCAAGCCAAAAGGACTTTTTGAACATTTTGGGGGGGTATTTCGGAAACTTCCACCTTGATTACTTTTTGAAGCTCTTGGAGTGTTCTTACTTTACGTCTGTTTAATTATTTTTTAAGTGTCCCCATTAAAATTAATCGCAAAAAACCAATCAGGGGGTGATGGTAGCCATTTAACAGGAGGAAGAAAATTTATTTTTTTAATCTTTCAGCCATTTTATAGTTGATTTTGTAGAATGACTTGATGAAGAATTTTGGTGAAAACAAAGATTTCTTGATGGTAAAGACGTTTACCTTATTCATCAAGTGTTTCAAAATTTTATTCTGATATTATTTAGCATCACAATTTTAGCCTTTGGTTCTACAAAAAAGGGTTTTTTTAAGCCTTGAGAGGACATTTCCACCCATACCATAACACCTTATGAGCAATTTTCCTTCTACAAAACAGCTGCGTCTTTGTGATGTTTTTTGCGTGAAATATATTGTATCTTCGTTTTTGCCAGCTGTGAATGATAAATGAAACAATGCTTCCTCCGAGGTTATCCATGCTTTGTATCTACCTTTGCGTAACATTAAATACAGAGGCCAAGAACATTTTATTCGTTTTCCAAAGGTCTTAACAAACATCTGAAGACAAACTGATTTATTCACTATTTTACATGTAATTTTATTTATTTGACGGCAAATTGTCGTTTGTGATACCTGTAGTTTCTTTGCTGAAGTTTTTTGAGGCAGATGATTTTCTACAGCTATAAGTCTTTTCAGCTTATTTTTTTCTTTTCACTTAAGGACTTCCTTTCGCCCACATTTTTTTCCTGAGGCTTTTGATTGCAGCCAAATTTTATTTCTTTTCGAAGTTCAGATAGTAATCCATTAGGAAAATATCTTTTCTGACTTTTAGATGCTTTATGTATAACATAATTTAAACAAACATCCTTCAAAAGCTTTAAAATTTTGTTTTGAATTTAGGATCTAATTTTGGAACCATAATTTACTCCCTCTAATAAAAATAGTTAAATTGATAATTTAAGCATTTTATTTTTAAAATATAACTGATTGCAAAGCGATAAAAATTTACCATTCATAGTTATATGTTTTTAGAATTGGTCACACTACTTTTGAATCAACCAGTATTGTATGAACGAGAAATGTTTAAACAGTAAATAAAAAATATTATCCAAAAAAAGAGATATTTGGGTGTCAATAAATTTTAAATGATTAAAAAAATATTAGGGCAACTTACAGTTTACATGAAAAGAGCATTAGATGAAATGAAGCATAAAGATTTATACAATAAAAAGGGTTTTTATATTTTAGTAAATTAAACTGAAATAATAATTTAGCAATAAAACAAAGAAAAAATATTTCAACCACCCTCACTGTGAAAGGAGTACTGACATTTTTATTTACTCAAACGAAACAAAACAATTCTGCATTAAGGAAAATGTTTTATAATTTTTTGAAAATAAAATTTCAGAAAAAGATACGATATAAAGGATTTAACACTCCATAAATTCGTTCAAAGTAGAACTTTTTCACTAAAGGACTTGATGAAACTTCCATATTCACCTAAGGTGCCGACTTTGCCCTTGGCAACGCCACTGATTGCTGGATTATTTAGTGATCCACCATTTGAAGAATAATTTGATGAGGAGGTAAAGAACTTACTAAATGAAGTGGCATCAATATCATTTGGATCGACATCTTTAGTACAGTAATTACAGCATTCAATTTATATATATATAGTCTAGAAGGGTTCAAAGAAATGTGCAAACAAGTGTAAATGTTGAGTCACAGCCTTCTCAAAGGAGTTGAAAGTGTTTGTGGTGACACTAAAATAAAATCCGCCATGATTAAAATGTATAAAAGGTACTGGCATTGAACCCACATCCACAAGCAGTGAGCCAGTTTCTTTTGATCAGCGATAATTTCCGAATTAAATTACGTTCTTTCACAAAATATGACCTGTTAGATTCATTGATTTCCCTTAAATATTATTTTATTAAAAATTAAGATAGATAAGCAATGTTTTACATTATCTTTAGTCTTTTTGCATTATGCGCATATTAACTATATAAAAAGTTGTTATTTTTCTTTTTATTTTACGTATAATTTTTAAATAAAAAATAATTATTATTTCTTAACTCTATACTGTATATTTTTATTTATTTTCCTTTGCTTAGAGCTCCTCTATATTTATAAGCTATGCTTTACTAAGTGTTTAAAGTAATAGTCTATTTTTATGCTTCCTTAAAAAACCGACTTAAAATACAAAAGATCATTCGCACTTTATGTAAACGATTTTGATAGTTAATTTTTATCAATGAATACCGTATTTTTTGTAAAAATTTGCTTCTATTTGATAGTCATGATTCTTAACAATAGCTCTAGCTCACATCTCTCATGAAAGTAAACTTTTTCTTAATACTGTCATAAAAATGTACTCCATTCCTCTTGAACCGTTTTCCAAAGTCCGTTCAGTGTTCTTGGGTGCAGTTTTCCTAAGGGTCGTTTTAATAAGCCAAAATCACAATAGTCCATTTCAGAAGCGTAGGGTAATTTTACACATGTCTCATCATATGGGATATACTTTATTCCTGTTTCCGATTCTATCTTTGCTAAATAAGCGGCAGAGAGAGAGAGAGAGAGTTGACTTAGACGTGTGACTAGAAGCTTTGTCCATGAGAAACTCAACTATACCAATGTCCTTTCCTTATAAAGTTGGAACTTCTTCAAAAATTGGTTCTAAAATATTCTTCTGATAATAAAGTGAATTAAATTTGGTTTTACTTTAAATATTTTTGATTTTTAATTTGTCGTTGTAACAAAATCCTGTAAAGATCATGAATCCTTTTGGAAACTTAACTGTAGACACACTAGCAAATTATATAATCATCACTAGCAGTTGAATAATAGAAAATTTATCTTCTTTGCTACAGTCACTTAAATATACCTATACCTCATCGAGTGTTACCAAAAAATCAAATTTCCATTCTTCAGCAGCTAGGTGTTTTTATATAATTTTCTACAATTATCTGTTCTTTCAGCAATATGTTTTAAAAAAGGAGAGAAACTTTAGGTTTAAACTTCTGTTTTAACTTAAAATCCTTATGAATGATTTTAATTACACTTCCGGAAGACATTCCTAGTTTCGATGCAATGAATCTGTGAGTCGGTGGATTTTCTCTCAGGATCAGAGACTTCACTTTCTTGATAGTTGCCTGCGTTTGAACAGTCTTAGAATGAAGTTTCGTGGTCATGATTTTATTTATATTTTCTGCTAGACGCTTTTTCCCTTTCAAATCTAATATATTATAAATACCTTTGATTTAAATGCACTAACCGAGATTTTTACACCGCTTTTTAATTTGTTGATATGGATATTTCTCCTTGTAAAGTGTAATTAAGTAATTTTTGCGTCATATATCATTTTTAGGAGCCATTTTAAAAATAAATCTTTTATTTAACATTCCAATCAAAAGAAAACTTTAGCAGATGATTATTCTAAAGTTGCCAAAATTTTATCTCAAAATGCAAACGAGAAAATGAATTACAAAATCGTTTTCATAAAGTGTGAACGACCTTCTGTAGCTTTACCAGTTTTTCATTTCATGAAAAACTGAAAACAGCGTTTTGAAATTTTCAGGTTTTTGCCAGCCCTATTTCACACATACTTTTTTTTATATTTAAGAGAAAAAGCAGTAAATTTTTTATTTTGATTTTTTTTCTCTCTTCTTACTCCACTTACAGTGTATTTCACATATACAATCATTTAATTTTTATTTTATTTTATTTTCTTAATAAACAAATACTGACTCCACAGATAAAAAGTAACGTGATTTGTAGTGATGTTCCAAAAGTTAACCCTTTTTTTATTTAAATCACAACATTCTATAACTCTTTCAGTCATTTAAGAGTGTTCTTTCCTTCTAGGAATATTACTATCTACTGCGTTACTTTAAGGAAAGAGTAGAAAAATACCTCAGAATAAATCGATGTTTAATCTCATATTGGAGGAACTTCTTTCACATTAGTCTGTTTTTGTACTCACTATGGAAAAACTAATCATTCTCACCATTCTTTTCTGCCCTTATCGGAACTTAATTTAAACACAGTGTAGATACTCTTCTATATTCTCGCTTTTGAAGAGGAACTTAAGAATTGGAATTTAAAAATGGAATGAGTTTTTCATGTAAAAGAGCTTACAATTTAAAGACATTTAAAAAAAACATTTTGCCTTCCCTGATTGTTTGCTTGTCTCTTACTTAAGAACCTCAAAACAATTCTTACTTACCCATATACCTTTTAAATTTTCTTCTTTTCCCCATAGGTTACGAATTTTGCATTCATCAATTTGGTAGCCTTATTTAGCAATATTAATACCCACCGTGTAGAGGAGATCAGTTCATGTTAAACCTGCCGAGGCTCAAATACTTTCCCCTTAGTGAGGTGTGGAAGTTAGAAGAAGGGTTTTCCAGCTTAGGTGTCGTCCTCTTCACTTGACCATGGTCCAAAATTATGAGGTACGTCACCAATAGCCCTCGTGCAGCTTTATAGTGCGACCTTAATATAACTCTCTTTCTTTCTCTTATCAATATTAAGAATTACGAGAAAAATTGCTTCCTAAATTGTTATAAATAGGATCATATAATACCACATTATATAAATTTTTTCAAATATTTTGTAATAAGTATCAGGATTTACTAAAATGTTCTTGTTATTTTTCCATTTCAAAGAAAGACATAGGATAATTTTATTGGTATATGCATATATAATTGCTGAACAGATATAAAGATCATTTACTTAAATATAATATATAAGTATATATATATATATATATATATATATGTGTGTGTGTGGTAAATTTTTCAATTTCAAGTTATATATATATAACATGACATAAAAAATAAATTTCTTTCAAAAAAAAGATGCTTAATTTATTTCAGTTTTATATGAAAAAAATTTCTTTATATTTTCCAAGGCATTATAATCATCTATACAAATTTCTCTAGGAATATAACGTGTATTTATGAAACAGAAAATGATTACTTTAAAGGAATCTTTAGTTTAATCTTTAGTCAGTAGGGTAAACACCTTCGGGAAATCGATTTTGATTTTTTGATATTTCTAAAATCCCTAAATCAGGACCTTTCCAATGATGTAACATACTTGCCATTTTACTAATTAAAAGTATGTTAAAATGATTTTTAAAAAATAATCAGCTGATGAGCCACGCCCCCTTTGACACATACAAATGTAAACATTGACCTTTTAAATCTGGGAAGCTTTTCCAAAGCCACTCTCTGTTTTATTTATTCATACGCAATTAACTGTAGATTCACTGCAAGCGTAACTGTTAGGGTTGTTTACCTATTTTGGAGAGAATAGACGTTTTTCTTCTTAGAGTTTTGAATATTTCGATATTTCAAATTTCTGAAAATCAAAAATTTCGAAATTTTAATTTAGTTTAATATGCCAAGATCAACGAAAGTATTCAAAAAACGTAAGCGTACATTTTATAAAGGTAAGAATACTTTCAACCATACTAACGACAGTAGTGTCAATCCTCAAGCTGGAAATGCCCATGACTCAAAGGAGACATGTACAAAAGAAAAGAAAATTCCCAATTTAAATGGAAGTTTTTCTTCCTATGACAAAAGTGTAGGTATTATTAATGCCATTATGAATTTGAATATTCTGGCATTTGTTTTCAAGAATGAAGTTCACTGTAAAATGTGTAACAGTGGCTTAGACATGCAAGTTTTAAAAGGTAAGTCTGGACTGGCTATTACATTTGTACTGAAATGTTGTGCTTGTCCATATCGTGTAGAATTCTCTTCTTCAAATTTTCATGAAGGAACGCAAATTGCTACAATAAATACCAGGTTTGTATATGCTATGCGTTCCATTGGAAAAGGTGCAGAAGCTGGGAGAATGTTTTGTGGCATAATGAATCTTCCTCAACCACCTACAAGGTTTTCTCCTTACGTTTTTCTCCTTACAAGTTTTTCTCCAATCTTAAATGCTGCAAAACTTGTTTACGAGGACTCCATTCAAAATGCTGCGAAGGAAGCTATTTGTGAAAATGAAGGTAATAATATTGCAGTCGATGTAGATGGGACATGGCAGAAACGCGGTTACTCATCATTGAATGGTGTAGTTACTGTGACCAGCATTGATACAGGTAAGGTGATAGATGTTGATATTCTTTCAAAATATTGCATATGTAAAAACTTACCTTCTCATCAAAAGGATTGTAAAAGGAATTACGTTGGATCTAGTGGAGCCATGGAAATTCAAGGTGCATCTAAAATTTTTCAACAGTCATTATCTTTGCATAATGCCCAATATATTACTTACTTAGGGGATGGAGATTGCAAAGCATTTGATGCTGTTAGAAAGAAAAACATCTATGGAGATGAATACCCAATTGAAAAATTGGAGTGCATTGGACATATCATGAAGCGCATGGGAACAAGATTACGCCGATTAAAATCTCAATTGAAAGGGCAAATCTTGTCAGACGGTAAGTGTTTAAGTGGAAAAAATCGTTTCACTGAGCATGAAATAAATAACTTACAGTTTTACTATGGATCAGCTATTCGGAGAAATTACATTAGTGTTCAGAACATGCGGCAAGATATCTGGGTCATTTTTCTGCATAAGCTGTCAACAGATGAATATCCTCAACATGGTTTTTGTCCTGATGGTGAAGATTCATGGTGTGGATATAAAAAGGCTGAAGCATCAGGTAAGTCTTACAAGCATAAAAATAGTCTTCCGATCGCTGTTGTAGAAGCAATGCGTCCTATATTTAGAGATCTTTCCCATCCTGATCTGTTAAGAAAATGTTTGCATGGAAAAACACAAAACCCGAATGAAAGTTTTAATAATGTCATATGGTCACGTGTTCCTAAAACAATATTTGTACAGATTGAAACACTTTCACTTGGTGTTTATGATGCTGTTTGTTCTTTTAATGATGGTAATGTATCCAAATTAAAAATGCTGCAGAAAATGGGAGTCGAGCCTGGAGAATATTCGGTAAGTGACATGAAAATTCTTGATAGAGAAAGGTTAACGAAAGCAGTGTATGCTTTTTCTGGAAGAACGAAGAAAATTAGAAAAGATAAAAGAAGAAGATAATATTAAGAAAAATAAGGTAAAACCGGCTACAGTGCAGAATCTTTTTGATGAGGTAAAATTTTATATAAAAGCTACTGTTTTCTAAAAATTTTCTTTTCTAAACTGTGTTTTCTCTTTTCTATAAATTTACTGTATGCATGAACTGGAAATTTTTATTTTATATTTCATATATATTCTTGTGTATACTGAAGTGAAATTTTTGAAATATTCCTCAGACATTTAGCTAAAAAGCATATGTCGTAACGCAGAAAAGGAAAAATTTTATTAAATTCCTTATTGTACTCTGCAAAAATTACTTTTTAATCAGGCTGGTCAATTTTTTAAAAAAAGATTTCACTTCTGTATAAAAATAAATTTTTATTTAATGTACACTTAAATATATCTCAAAATGCGTTGCATGAAGCTTGTTATATATAAAAAAAATCATAAATTTCATGTTTAAAAACACAAAAATAGTTTTCTTGTTGTTTTCGATACTATCTATGTAATATTTATATAATCTTTTTAATTCTTATATTTAAAGAAATTGTGTTTACATGTGAATATACAAAACACTAAAGAAATTTTTCGAAGTGCCATATAATCATGTATTACTGTCTTACATAGATTATATTTTTTAATTTGTGTCTTCTTTCTCTATAAATTAATTGTATGCAGGATCTGGAAATATTTATTTTATTTGCATATATATTATATATACTGAAGTGAAATTTTTGAGATATTCCTCAGACATTTAGCTGAAAAGCAGATGTCGTAACATAGAAAAGGAAATTTTTTATAAAATTCATTATTCTACTCTACAAAATTACATTTTTAAACATGCTGATCAATTTTTTTAAAAAAAATTTAACTTCTGTATAGAGATAAATGTTTATTTAATGTACACACAAATTTTTAAGCTTTGTTTTCAATAGTTTTTTAGTAAAAGGTACATAAATATATCCTAAAATGCAATGCCCTTTTTCGTTGCACAAAACTTGTTACATACAAAAAATACACAAATTTCATATTTAAAAACATAAAATCAGTTTTCTTGTTGTTTTGCATACCATTTATGTAATATTTTAAGAATCCTTTTAATTCTGATACTTTAAGAAATTGTGTTTACATGTGAATTTATAAAACACTAATGAAATTTTTCGAAATGTCGTATAATGATGTATTACCAAAGCCATATTTTCATGTATTGACACATTTTTACATGGTATTTATGATGCTTATAGTCAACTTGGATGACAGTAATGTATCAGAACAGAAAATTCTTCAAAAATTGATGCATAATTTGAGAAAAATGATGCAAATGCTATAAAATATCTCGATAGATTAAAAGTGAAAAATGCTATACATGTATTTTCTGACAAATCTAAGTAAAAGAAATAAGTAAAAAGTCCCAAAAGTTATTGAGAATAAGCTAATATTTAAAAAAACAGTGCAAATATAGATTGTAATTCATAATTTTTTTGATGAAGTGACATTTTATAATAAAAATGCAATTATCTCAAAACGGTGTTTTTAAAAATGCGTGTACCTTTTTCTCAGAACCTATTCAACGGAAGCACTTGCAATCTTCACTAAATATTACTGATATCTAACTATATAAAGTGCACAGAACTTTTTTTTAATATTCCCATAATAATTTTGTAAAAGTTAGTTATGGTGAAAAAAAATAACAGTTTTTAAAAAACTCATAGTGATACTGTTACGATGAATGTTTTTGAAAAAACTAAACAATATGTTTAAAAAAGCTTCCATACATTTTAAATAAAAAAGTCTAATTAATATACAAAAAGAATTTTAAGTCTGTACATTTAATAGTTTCTGAGAAAAAGGTACATAAAAATGCTCAATTTAACATTAGCGGGATAGGGGTTACCGACTTACCTTAAATTGGTTTCAATTATATGAATTTGTAAAAAAAAATTTAAAAAAAAATCTCCATTATCTTAATATTAAGTTTTATTCTAAAAAGTTTGGTTTCAGATTTTTTAAAATATTCTTACATTAATGGCAAGAACATTTCAATGACTTTCTAAAATTCTTTATTTGTATGTATGTTAACAGTAGGCATTCCAAAATAATCACGTCATTTTTTCATGTTCAAGATTATTTTGAAAAGAACTCCTTTTATTAACATTTGAACTATGTATTAACTTTCGAGTAACGCAACATGCTTAGTTTTTAAAGTAATCATTATATATATATATTCTTTCTTTCCCCTTAAATTACAAAATCACACTTTTAAATAGTAGTTTTAAAAATGAAACCATACAGCTTCATTTCTTTTTAAATAATCATTTTAAATTTGATAAGATACTAGATTCTTTGTAGAGTTTTTGATTTGACATTCTGAAGCTGAATTTTTTTAAATGCAGCATAAGAAATTTCAATCTTTTAGTTAAAATGTAACTGTTTTATTAACTGTTGTACATATTTTAAATTTCTAAAATTCCTCATTTAAAGCATATTTTAAATAAAAAATATTTTGCTCTTAATAGAAAGAAAGATGTGTCATTTCCTAGTTATTTACTATTAACAAGTTAAAATTACGATATTTTTAAATTTTAAGTGATACGTTAACCTTTTAATTCATTACAATTTGAATGTTCTTTAGAATGTTACTAATTAACTATGAAGAATACTGTAAAAATTCATTTCTTCATATCAGGCATTTAGCAATTGGCGTTAAATTATTTTTAGTGTTATAATTGTAATAAGCTCTGATTGTATCTCTTTGAAGTCCATTATTTAAAAATACGATTTTGACTTATTCCAAAAGTAAACTAGTAGAAAACGAAAGAAAAGCGAACTGTCTTTTTAATTAAAATTGAATCTAAAATTTTGCTAATTGTAGAAACTTCAACGAAAAATATATATTAGTATAGCAAAAACTATCTAATTGTGTCTTATATAGTTTTGAATTAAAGAGATCTTTTATACAAAATTTGAAAAGCAAATTTAAAAGAAAAAATTATTTAAGCATAAGAAGTAAAATTTCATAATAATTCATAAATACATCTTTTGCTGAAGAATCATAACATCTATAAACAAGCAATACATATTCATTTCAATTGAAAACGCTAACTTTAGAACATTCTGTTTACGAATTCTGTCATTCTCTTTGAAGAAACAGATACTCGACAATGATATATTAATTTTCAAACTACATAATTACTTATATTTTCTCAAATAGAGTGTCATGTCGTGTCTGAATCCGAAAGTTCACTCGACTATATCCTATTTCCTTTAAAATAAATTCAAAATATTGTACTCTGAAAGGAATTTATTCCTAGAATCTTCCCCTACGTGAACTCATGCCGAACCCCGCAGTAACGATTCGACGTTTCTCTACTCCTCATAAACAGGATCCGGAATCCTTACACCTACGAGTATCAAAGCACATTCGCGAAATGATTTCGGAAATACAATCGGTCTTGAAAGTTCTCAGAGAGAAGGATTTTCTGGGCGACTTTAGAACCTGTCTACATATTGTGTCTCGTACTATAGAATTTGTTTTTCGTCTCTTTTATAGGAGCGGGGGTTAAAATCAAACATTCATCGCTATCGTAGGTATTTCGTAAAATAGTAGAGGGATTTTTATACGACGCCTATGAAGGGAATATTTTACCCGAAAGAAAAACATGACAGGGAATGGATTTTTTTTTAAGAAATGTTTTCGTAATACTCAAAGCATTATTCTTTTTCATAAAAACGGAAGTTTTTTTTGCCAAATGCAATTGTTAAAATTAAAATATTAGTATTGAAGATATTTTTTAAAAATATTTATTTAATAAGAATTATAAAGTTTTTAAGTATTTCATTCGCATTAAAGTTACTTCTTTCGAAGCCATGATTTTGTAAAAACGTATAAATGAATATTTTTTTAATGTTTAGTGTCACTTGAATTAGAATATACTTATAGAATTGTTTTCAGAATACTATCAAAATAAAAAGTTATTTAAATGCTATTTTTTTGTTAAAAAAAGGAAGATAGAATATGTCATATTTTCGAAACCTTTCATAGACATGCCCCTATTAAAATTAAAATATTAGTAATTAAATATATTATAAAAAAATTTATTTGATAAGAATTATATAATTTTTAAGCATTTCATTCGCATTAAAGTTACTATTTCCAGAGCCGTGATTTTGTAAAAGCGAATAAGGGAATATTTTTTTAAAAATATTTATTGTCACTTGGATTAGAATATACTTTATAAAATTGCTTTCAGAATACTGTTAAAATAAAAAACTACTTAAATGCCATTTTTTTGTTCAAGAAATAAAGAAAGAATGTCATATTTTCGAAACATCTCCTTTCATAGAAAATGCTTCTGTAATAGTATTCTGAAAACTAGGACTTTTGAATTGTATAATTTAAATGGGAATTTATTCATATTGTAATATACTAGAGCAGAGAAATTTTAAGAAAACAACACCAGACACACATTGTTTCAATTGATTGAAACTCTGAAAATGATGTAAATTTCTCAAAACTCCCGGTTCAGGCCCTATAGAGAAGTCTTAGCTACATATAAGCGAAATATTACTATAGAAGCATTTTCCATAAAAATAGATTGTTTTGAAAATATGTCATTTTTTCTCCATGTTTTGCAAAAAGATTGCATTTAAATAATTTTTTTATTGTAATAATACTCTTAAAACAATTTTACATCTATATTTTTATTCATCTGACACTAAATAACAAAAAAACAATTCATTTATACGCTTCTGCAATCTACGATTCTGAATGCATAGGTATTTTAAAATTCAATTATAACAGTGAGAATCTTTCATATAATTTTGAAGTATTAATGATTAAATATTTCTGGAAGATTTAAAAATATGAACTATGAATATATTATTGAGCTATTCTTTTACTTAAAACTTATTAAATTTGGTTTGAGGTAACTGATTATTTGATATCGGTGCACTGGAAGCAACAAGAGGATATCGTAATTTTGACCCACAGTTAGATGCCGAGGATGATGCCTCAGCTGACATTTCACTCTTATATTTATTTCCCCATGAAGCCAAATTAATGAGAACGAATTTCAATGGATGCGGATATTTTAGAAATCTTACGCGATGTATATGTTTTAAAATCTGGAAAATATGTAGTGTGTGGTTTTATGAAACGTTTTCGATTGTGAATTATACATCATTTGATTTAGCGAGTTTTATACAAATCTATAAAAACTTTCAAGGTATCAGACTATCCTAAAATTGTGAATTTTGCCAAAAGCTGATAATTTTTTTATGATTTTATTTCATATCCCACCTTATTAGTTTTATAAAAATACCAAGTTAATTATTTTCCATTCACTAGAACAAAAAAACAAGTGTTTTAGTAAAAGCAGATGTCATTACTTTAAGCAAGATGTCATACTTTAAAACATGTTTTACTCGAAACGTATTTTTTTTTTTTTTTGAAAATGCTCAAACGGGGACAGGGATTGCTGAACAAATTTTGAAAATAAATAAATATAATTTGTGTGTATGTTCTGTATAATAGTAGAAGTGTTTTAACCTTCAGATTTATGAATCCCTGTTTTATTACAAAATTTACAGTCCCTTATGTTAATATAATCACTGTTTTTTAAGCAATTTCATATAATAACTAAGATAAAGTACTCTAGTTTTTGTAAAAATTAAAATATCTCTTATCTTGAAGGTCATTTCAAAAATGAATAACATCGCAACACATCAGAGTAAAAAAGTTGAAAATTTGTTCATAAACTTTTGGTACAAAATGGGCCTCGTTTATATTATTTTTTGTAAATTTTTACCCATTTTTTCCCATTTCAGTAATAATAATTTCTTTTTTTCTTCTTAATTTTAGCATTTTTTTCCTAAAATGTACTAAACAAATCTAAAAACCACAAAAAAATCTCCGTATCACCATTTTTTTTAAAAAAAGTTGTCGCAAGAAGTCGGATACCTTAGTAATGATATATCTCAACTGTTTCAATTTTTTTTCTGTTTTGTGATAAAGATACTTAAATTTTGGAAATGAATATTTTTAATCTTGATTAAAATTTTAACTTTTGTGACTTGGGAAAAAAACCCAAAATATTTCATATTTTATTTATATCTTCCTGGTTTTCTAAATAATTTTTCAACTTTCGTAATTTAGAAACATTGCTATCTATTAGAATTCATTATATAGCATAAGTATATACATTTTTAAAATTATAAATACAGCACAGCACATATAAAAGTCTGATGCATATTTTATCGTGCATGCATAAAATGTGTATAAATACTGGATGAGCTCATTCAGAAAATTAATAATAATGCTAAAACGTAAAAGCTTACCATTTTCTCTTCTCTTACAATAAATAATTAAATTTCTAACATTTATTTCAAACTGGGTCAGGTAATAAATAATATGATTTTTCTACAAAAATTTTATTTACTACAGAGGGAAAAACTTGTGGGGTAATATTTAATTTTTGACTATAGAACTCATATAATATATCATTAACATATCATTCATATATTTAACAAGACTATTAAAGAGATGCAGGCACTAATGAGTGTAAAATATACTTCACTAGAAAGAATTATATACGTAAATCTCAAAAATTACAAAAATAGTTAAGCAACTACACTTCTAAAACTCGTTAAAAGATTGCTGTTTGGGAGTTATCTGAAACGACGAAAGGGACTTTAAATCCACTTAATTCAGAACAACATTTAGTCTAGGTATGTTTATAATATTACCATTTAAAAAGAAAAGCGCTTATTGATGTCTCTTGCAGAAACATTTTTGAAAAAATAATTGTACGCAGTTCTTTTTCTTTGAGTTATGCAAGTTTTATTCACTTTTGCTATTTGTTATACGCTTGCCATTTTAAGTACCGGAAAATTGCAGAATACATCTTACAAGAGAAACTTAATATGTTCGCCAAGAATTTTTAAACACTAATTCCTTTGTTAATATGTTCCATGAACTATAGCTTTCTGAAAGGATCTGGAAAGAAACAATGGTAATGGGATAAGGAATTACTAAGTACTTGATATCCGATTAGTTAGAAAGCATAGACTGTCCCTTTCATATGTAAAATAATTCCTTGAAATGGAGAAAGTGATAAAAGATTCAATGGTGGCAAGTAGCCGTCTCAAAGAAACACAGCAATTCCGTCCAAGTTATCGTCCAAACACATTTTAGAGTCGGATGGAAAGTGCATTTTGTTCCTTTATCATATGCTAGGCACAAAAGTCGTTTTTTACTGTTTCCTTTCGTAAAACACTCGACTCCCCAAGAAAATGGGGACGGAGCATTATCTAAAGGGAAGGGGAAGAAAAATCTTTTATTCTCGAATAGAGCTCCAAATGAAAAGAATTCTATCTAGGGGGAGGGAAAAGACAGCTAAACGATAGAGGAGCAATCGATTCCCCCACGAAATCTTTTCAGACTGATAACTTGATGGAAGAAACGAAACACATGCTCGTGGGTGGATTTTTTTCTCTCTCTGGGTCTCTACTCTCTTTTATATCCAGTAATTAGCATAGATATGCTACTTTGGGCTCCGCAATTTGCTCTTGAGTCACCTTGACGCTCAACTTCGTCTACAAGGGCCATCAACATATTTTAAAATTCTTCAAGTAGGCTCTGGCAGCACGCCTCGTTGAGGAACAATTCTTGCAGAAAAGTGTTCAATACAAAAATTGTATTCACATGAGCGTGTAGCTAAAGGTGAGTCAATGAATCCTCGCAGAAGAATGAAAACCTCTCCTGAGAAATTAGTTCCGCAACTTTCTCTAATACTTTGTTGTATTCTGTAGTCATAATGGTTTTGTCTATTTCAATTTATTTTCATTTTGAAAAAAAAAGCACACAATTTTTAAATACTTAAAAGCATGGTCTACAGCACAAACTGAATGAAATTTAAACGGATCAAGTGTTTAATTGAAGAATTTGAAATCAGTTAATATGCATGCAATTCTATAAGGAAAACATTTTTGGAGATTTAAAAAAAAGTTCATTTGGATCTTTGTTGCGTGAAAATTCCTTTTGAAACTTAACTAGCTAATACGTTTCAAATTATTGATAATTACTGATGAATATGGATTTATTAAGAATGAATAACCTTTGACTCATTCGTAAAAAGTTTTATTCAAGATTTGATTGTGTCAAATACTTTTTTTTATTTGTCTTTTATTCCTACTTTAATGCAAGATGCAAATTCTCAAGTTCATGCATAAGAACGATTTCTACATTTTTATATATCATAGGGTACTTTCATTCAATCACAAAACAGTTTACTTATTTGTTCTTTTCAGTAAACAAGTTCTGTTGCAGAAATATTACGTAGCATCAGTTTTGATAAACAAATATCCATTTTTATTCATAATTTCTATGTGTACGCTAAAAATTTTAAATCTTTATTCTATTTTGAATTTTCATCTGTGTATAACTTTATAGACACTACGAGATTTATCTCTTTCGATGATTTCCTGAAAATCGAATGATTTTTCATTCTACACATAACCACTCTATCAGAAAACACAAAAGCGGAAAGTGTATAGATTTAGATCATTCGAAACTTAAACTTTCACCTCCCTTTCATTATATATTTTGTTTTAATATAATTAAACTCTTAAATAAACGTTCACAGTTAATAATGATTTTCATCGTTACTGAACGAATTTGCTTCCCCTATACAACATGCGACGCTTTAACAAAAATCCTTTAACTTCTTTCCTTATTCAAAGCGATAACAATGCTCGATCGTATTATTTAATCGAGTTAAAAATAATTAATCCGATAACATACTGCGTCTCCAGAGTGTAAGGGAAAGACAGAAATACAAAGCTCGGCTAATAAAATTTTCTCAAGAGCTGACATTATTAGTCATGGCGAGCATCGATCTAAAACTGTAATTAAATGTCTTGTCAAAGGTAGGATACCTCACAGCGTAGTAATAAAACTTCGTTGAAGGAAAAAGAGCTTTGAACGGGTGGGTGTTTACAATAAATCGCGGTACTTCAAACAGCAATAATTAATACTACCCAATTGGTTTAGCGGGGAGTGTAAATAGCTTAATTTCCAAACTTGTGACAAGAGAGGGAAATTATTAAGAAAGATGATGATCAAGAAACTGGATTTCTCTTAAATCTTTGTCTGTTCTTGAAAGACGGAAGGATTATTTTAGATGTTAAATGAGAGAGCTAAAGGGAGAAAAAGTTATTTTGAAGTTCGCGAAAGGAAATATCTAAGATTGGAGTTTTGACGTTTATTTTTCATTTTTTAACAAATTTTCTTGAAAAGGAGAATTAAGAATCGGAGAGAAACATAATATCGAAATTCTAATCTTAAGATATGTAGCGTTTAAGAGTTATAAAGTATTTTTAATAACTTTTCAGTTTATTAACACATTATGGCGTGGAAACTTTATTTCAGTAAAATATTTTATTTGCTTGTGTGGAGAATAAACTACAGAAGGTCCATCAAAATATCGTTAATTTTAATTTATTATCTTTTTCTTTATAATATTTTAATAATGAATTTTAAGTTTTCTACCAGTGATTCTGTTAAAATGCTTTTCGTTTTATGAAGATATAAGAAACATAGTTATAAAAAGCAATTGTGGCATTAGTTATTTTTATTGTTTTTATACTAATACTTATTGTTTTTACACTAATACTTATTGTTTTAGACTAATACTTTTTTCTAATATACTACTTTATACAAATACTTTTTTCTAATATACTATTGTTTTTAGACTATTATCCTACTAAAAAAAGTTTAAGGACAATTAGAGCATCATTATATAACATCATTTTATTTTTCAATCAATCCTTTGTGAAAAAAATCTTTTAAGTGTTTGTATGAATTCTTGACAATTTTCAAACATAATTTCAGATATTAGCAAATTTTCATCGACCATTATTTTTTATTTTCAAAAATTAAATGTAAAGCAAAAAGAATATTAACTTTTTAACATTTGAAAGATACACGTTCTTAGTTTCACTTCTATATAAGATTTAGGCAGTCCAAAAAGGAGAAATTATAAATACAATAAATGAACAAGAAATGGCTTAACAAAATTAATAATAAATTTCACAAAGACAAATAGTATTATGATTTTAATTTTCAGAACTTATACTATCCTTTTAACTCCGTTGATAAGTTAGTTACACATGATCATAAATTGATCGTTAAGATTAAAAAATTACATCTAGACACAAAAGAAACTTTACAAGTTTACTTTTATCATTTTTCCAGTAAATAAAAATGTTAATGAAGTTCTAACTTGCAACTAGAGTTGATTATTATTTCAAAACCAATTATCAGTTTTTTTATAAGGTAATCAAAATCATCTGATTTTATAATCAGAAGAAAATTTGATAACGTTATACTTGATTCGAATGAAAATTGCTATAGAATTCTTTACTCAATACCATACAAAGCGGCAAATCTAGACAAAAGTATTGTTTCATTATTCTCATTGTATATACATATGTAATAATTTATGTTAATTTTCTCTTGAACCCTCCAAAACTTTGCTTGATAATTAATTTGTAGTTTCCCACTTAACGGGATGTATTAATAACCTTATCTATTCAGAACTAAAAATTCAGCATTTTTAAAATAAGCCTGATGCAATCTAACATCACCAGAGGATATGGACTAATCAGTAGGACTTTCAACGGGAATCGTATGATTTTAAAAGCTTCCGATTGACCAACTTTATAAGTAGACAAGATTTCTAGATAGAACAAAAAGATTGCTTTTGTGAGCGTCATGTAAACCACGCGTTTCAATGTCTTGCTTTGTGTGTTGCTACTTGTTTTGTGTTTGAGTGATTTTTGTGCTGAAGCAAAATAAATGCTGATTTATAACATACCAAGCTTGCTCATCCTTCTCACGACTGAATTAAATACTAAGATGCTCAATTTCATCCGAAAATAATTACACATACACAACACACACACTCATATATATTTATACACACACACACACATATATATATATAAAGTTCTTTACTATAGAGAGATGAGTAATCAATAATCATCAAAACTGAAAAAAATCGAAATCGTAAGACAAACCAAACATAAGATTTTAGAAAGGATATATTAGAAATCATAAAAATAATATAATTTAAAAATATATGAATATATGGATGCTACAGTATTGTAAACATTTCTGACTCTTAGTATAGCTTTTATATATAAAAAAATTTATATAAAAGTGGGGTTTGAACATGTTTTTTGGTCAGCATACCTTCCCCCTTTCTGTCAATAATACTGACTAAATAACTACTGAAAATAATGGATAAATTATCTAAGTCCATTACAAGAAAAAAGTAATTGCATTCAACTTACGTACGAATTGCATTCAAAAAGGCAGAGCCCACGCTAAATCTGAGTACAATAAATATTATTGCCAGATTCTGGACGGAAATACAAATTCAAAGCATAGGAATGGCTGAATAGTAACACTTAGCAAAAGTATAAAAAATAGAAAAAAAATAATTCAATAGTTTGTATAAATACTACCATTACTTGAGGGACACTAGGATTATAAATATATTTAAATATTAAAAAAAATTGCTATGGTTAAAATAAGTCTAAGAGAATAAGTAATTTTATCTAAAATTTGAAAATGGTGATAACTATATCTATCTAGGAAAAGTGATAAATTTATAATAATAAAATGTTAATATTCTAAGGAATTTTAATCCTTATACTATTTAGAATTTCTTTATTAAAATAACTATTAATAAAATTAATTGGGTATTTTGGAACTAAGCAATATTTAGTGAAATGTTTATAGTTTTTTTTATTTTTTCTTATTTTTTGAAACAAGAAATTTATTGCGTTGTATGTAATAAAAAATAATATTATTTCTGAATATAGAAACATGTACATTACTCTCGCAATGAGGTACTTTTATAATATTGAATTTAAATTCTTCTCTTTAGTCATAAATATTAGTAACTATAACATTATCTTTTAATTTAATTTCTGTATAAAAAAAATTGTCTTCAGTGCTGTTACTATTTGTCTGTATTAAGTTAAGATATTGAGGATAAAAACCAGTGTTAGGTTTAAAATTATCTTGCTTGCCAAAAATGATAATATAATGAAAAAAGTAAAATTCAGAATTATCAATGAAGCTATTTTCAAAATAATGTAAATATAAATTGGCTAGACAGTTGCTGGCTGGTTCACCTTGTGGCAAACCTTTAATCTGTTGATAATAGTTAAGTTTATATTATATATAGTTCTCTTCTTGTATAAATCTAAGTAGAGAACTAAATCTATTATAATTAACATTTTTAAATAAATTATCTTTATATAATTTTACAAGTATTTTAATCAAATCATCAATATTTGTAGAGTTAAAAAGATCTTCAAAATCTAAACTATAGACTGAAGAAATATTTTTATCTTTAATTTGTTCACTAAGTTCTTTACTATTTTTAAGTATGGCTGTGAATTTAAGACTATTTATTGTATCTTGTAATATTTCATGGAGAATTTTACCTGATTTGCTAATATATGTATAAAACCATTAGTAACTGTTCTAAACTTGACTGGGTCTTTATGAAATTTAGGAGTGAGAAATACAAGGGGAAATTTAAAATTATTATTAATTTGTATTCTTAATTGTTTATGAAAAGCCAAAAAACGATTATTTATTTTTCTATCAGAAACTGATGACTTAATAAAAGCTGTATTATTATCAAAATATTTGTTGATCATTAAATTATAATAGTATAGGCATTATAAGAAGGCATATAATAGATCAAGGCATTATAGGCGGAATATATAGGCAGAAGTACAGGCATATAATAAATGATAGCATTATATATATACAATGTCACAAAAATATATGCAACCAGAAAGAATAAAGCTACTATCAAGGAACTTGACAGGAATGTAGTCTGGTAAGTGATATACAAATGATTAAAATTTCGACGCCAATGAGACAAGGGTAGGCGTGCTAAGTGCATTTAAATTGCACATCTAGGAGAGTTTAAAAGCATGCTTGCTCGTGTCATTGGATTATTCAAGCAAATGTGTCGACTTACGTGGATGGTATTGTGACAAGAGATGCCTCCCGGACTTAACGGGTGACAGTACGATCAACTGTCGGACTTTGAAATTGGGCGTAAGTCTAAGAAAAGCAGGTTGGTCGAACACCGGCCACCTCGTCGATCGGAGAGATGTGCTAGCTGCTTGGTGTTGGCAACAATAGATAACGGAAGGGATAGTCTACCATGACGGAGGACCAGGGCATCCCAGGAACACAAATGCGTGCGAGGATCACGTAATTATAAGAACGGCCACGTCCTCACGAACAACGTCACTAGAATCGATTCAACATCATTTACCACCTTCCAGACATCCGGTAGTATCAAGGGATACCATTCGGAAACGATTGAGAAACGCAGGTATAAGGAGTGGACAAACAACAAGGCGCCAACCACTGACCCCAAATTATAGGCAATGTTGAGTGAGTTTCTGCCAACCTCGGGCAAACTGGAAGCACGCGATCTTCAGCGAGGAATCACGATTCAGGGCAAATGCTGCTGACCAGCGCAAACACGTGTGGAGGTGGCCAAGTCACCGGTCCTATCCTACAACTGTTATCAAGAGGCATACGGTGATTACACAAAATGTGAAAGTGTGGGAGTGATTTGTTTAGACACTCGATCACCTCTAATCGTCCTTCAACGCAATTTGACGGTACGCAGTTTCTTGGATGAGATTTTAATGCCAGCTGTACTGCCTAAGCTATGAAGTCACCTAAGTGCCAGTTACCAGCAATACAATATTCTTCCACATACTGTGTGACTCTCCAAACAATGTATTCAAGGATATGACATACTCCTGTGACCTTCCAGGTCACCATATCTCTCACCAATAGAGCATGTCTGTGATGCACTTCGAAGGAAACTACAGTCGTCCCGGAATACTGATGAAAAGATTATGGCATTATCTTCCTCAAGATATTATAGGTGTTCTCATTGATTCAATGCCACGCCGTGGTTTGGCTTGTATACTTGTCAGAGGTAGATTTACTACCTACTGTGATTTGCAACCTTTTTTATTCCATATCTTCTTAATAAAACAATCCATTCTCCTTAATTTGTAATCATTTGCTTATCTTGTCATACGTTACACGCATGTTTTAAATTTCGTGATAATAGCTCGTTTTCTTCTAGGTGCATAAATTTTTTTGTGGCAGAGTTGCTTACAGTAACATTAGATCAAGGCCCACGAAATTAATTGCAGCTAAACCCTGGATTTTTACGCCTGTCGTTAGCCTTAGCTTTGAGCACCATGCAGGTGATAGTACGATTTTGCTCGGTTCCACCCCAATTTTGACGAAGAACTAACTCCCTGGGAGTTGTCAGGGCCTCACCTCTCTTCCCCTTCCAGTATATATATCTTAACGTATATATATATATATATATATATATATATAAGTAGTACAAATAGATATTAGCATTGAAATCATATATTTTTTTTGTGCTGAATAAGAATAAGTATTACTTATATTTAAAATATAAAATTTCATTTAGATTCAACTAAAATCACTGACAGAAATTTACAACCACTCTTCTTTGAGTCCCGGTTTTTATATCGTATTTCTAACTTAAAATAGGGCATTTTTCGGTAATAGAGAAACGCCAGTCATCTATAAAGCTTCAATAACAATTAAACAACATAATTACTAGCAACAAAATTAGACATCTCTTTAGAAAAACTGAACTTTACTTAATACATGAAAAAGACACTAGAAAAAAAAATTGATATGGTGTTAAATATTACTAAGCTTCCTTTGAAATGCATCAATATTGATGTTTTTATAGTAACAATATAAAAGCGAATTTCTATTCAAAAAAGAATTTGCAGTCTACTTTCCAAGATTTCCATAAAATCGGACAAACATTTGTGTAATGTTATGGATTATTTCACCGCTACGAAATGTGCTTTGGCCGCGGAAAAAGTAAGCGCATTTACATGTACATTTATGGTCCTCTGAAGCACCTTAAGCTTTTTACTGATGGTATACAGTATTAGGCAAAGAAGTCGATATATTCTTTATGCAAAACTAGCTCTTGGAAAGTATGGGAGCATATTACCAACAACAGATTGAAAAACGCATAACTCCTACGAGATTTTCTCGAAACAAACGTAGACGTGAGTCTAAATTTATTATGGAGTAAAAGAATGGATGATAGTATTAGAATATTATTGATGTAAATATTCCATAAGATAAGCCTTTTTTACTTTTAAATCAAACAAATACCTCATTCAAAAGTTGCACAACCTGCTACATCCTTTCGTATTGTATCTAATGGAAACTCTAATTTCCCTATAGGTTTCATATTCCACTTGAATATTATTTAATTTAAAAAGCACTCACGAGAATATAGTCGTTAGGGAATATATTTTTATCGAAATTTATGAAGTTAGTTGTTTCTTTTATTCCTATACCGGTATCAATTTTTCATTGATTTTGTTATTTCAGAGATACACAGATATATTCTTGCAGCAATTTTTTTCTCAAGGGAGGTAACTGCTCATGAAATAACTCAAAGCTCATGAAAATCTGTGAAAGATTAAATTGTTCATTTTTTTAATGAAAAAAATTGAGTAGTTATTTTAAATGCATACAAACAGTCTACTTTCAAAGAAATGACGAAATGCACATAGTTTATGTACTAAAGAAATGTCTTTCAGACTATTTATTTGAATGCAGTTGATTATAAATAAAACAATATAAAAATATATTTTTTTTAAATTAACTATTTAATTTTTTCCCCTCTTGCTTTATTTATTTATTTGTTTTATTCAAAAAATTATATCGGCAAAATATTTTTTTAAAAACATTTTCGGCTGAAGTAACTTTTTAAAATTAAAAATAAGTAGTTTAAAAATAAATGATCAACTTATATAAATACTTTGAATTTTAGAAATCTATAAATACTGAAATCATTTATATATCTTTTAACGGTGAATTTAAATTGTTTTCAAATTCTGTCTCTACTTGTCTATGCTAACTTTCTTGATAAAACATCTAAGAATATATCACAGCTTTCCTCTATTTCTTTCATATAAGAAAAACACAGTCTTCTAATATTTTTCACAATATACAAATACATCTGCATTATTTCATTACGTGTAATTTCCCATTGTTACTTCCTGCACTTTTGCATAATTTTAATTTAGACGACTTTAAGCTCTCTGTTCTTAGTGCGCTCCATTCTTTTAAAAAAAAAATTATTGATATTATCTGAGAATTTTGAGAGATTTATAAAATTTAAGGAACGAAAAAAATTATGCAAGATAAAATCTTTATCTTCATGCATTTGCTACTATCTCCTCACGAAGTATATAATTTTTAGTTACCTTCAATGTTTCGAATAGCAGATTATACTCATACTTACTTTTTGATTTTAAATTATTCCATTTTCTGTTTGTAAACTGATAATTTTATCATGTGTTTTAAATACATATATTTACGCCAGAAAACTTATATAGCAAAAAAATAATACATACTATTTATGCAAAATAATTCAGACAATAAATTTAAAATTTTGCAATTAAGTCTGTATTTTATTAAGATAATACTTTTGCTAAGAGTGTTAAAGAATCACAAAGTAGTTGAGCCAAAGTCCATTCTTAACTATTTTTTAAAGATATGGCGAAATACTTTTTTAAAGTAAAGAGCAGCGAAAATTCTATAAGCTACACTTTATACCCACAAAAGTTCTGAACATAAAACCTAGAACCAAAAAACTGAAGGACTCGCGAAGTTTTTCTTGATGTTTTACTAGATGCGAATTCTTATACCTCGGTTCTATGTACAATGTTATCATTTATCTACTTTGAAGAACTCTATGTCATCATCGTAAGGTAACGCTGAAACGTTAAGGGGAAAGAAGAGATTTTTGAGGATTAGACGATGAGATTTTCTGGAGATTTGTACGGATCTTTCGATGTATCTTTTCTGACACTATCTCAGATCCCACAAAATGGCGGTTTTGTTCGACATGCTGCTCTGTAATCTTTTTTTTTCTTTCATGATATTTCCTCTTTTCCACCTGCTTTTTCTCCGACTTGTATCAAGGCGCAGATATATATTTATATTTGTTTTTTGGATCCTTTATCTATCATCAAAATATACGCAGGAGCTTGTTTTGTGTTTATTTCGTATTTTTAAAGATTCTCTCTCTCTCCCTTTTTCTTGAGCTCTTCTCTCTCTCTCTTCTTGAGCATTCTATGTTTATTGTAAAAAAGAGCTCAAAAGTTGCTGCATAAAAAAAGCGTTAGAGAAAGTGAATATTGTCTTGTTTAATGTCATTGACAAATTTTCTAAATGCTGAACTTTTATAAATAGTTAAAAATAAGAGAAATTTCTAAATTGAAATGAAGTAAATATTAAATTATATATTTGATTTTTGTTTTTATTTATCTTTCGAAATTTATTCTGGAATTATCTTATACGGTTCTGTATTTAACTAATTATTCATTATTTTCAAAGTAAGAGATTTGAAACAATAAAATAGAAATTTCTTTTCAATTTATGCCACCTACAATTACAGAAAAATAGTTTTTTTCATGGATTTTGCTTTTGCTTACAAAAATTTATTAAGTTTCGTTAATAAAACTTCTCTACCAATTTTAATTATATTCAGCACGTTTTCTGACACGGAAGTAAGTTCCCGCTAATTTTGATTTTTGTTACAAAAGATGCTTTAAAGCTAATCTTCACACACAAAGAATATTTAAATTTACTCATGAGCACTATAATTCGCTTATTTATGAATAACAAAAAAAATCCTTTTTTTTTATCATGTCCTTATCTGTCTTATATCCTTATCTGTCCATATTTTTTATTCTACTAATAAAATTTTTCATGCATTCATTTATATTTAGTAATATATATTAATATTATTATTTTCTAATTTAGTAAACAAGTTGTGTGTTAAAAAAAGGTGATTAACATGCCAGTATGATTAAATATCCGAACTAGGGCTTCTTTTTAGGGTGAGATAATTATACTTATTAGATATATATATTATTTATATATATATATATATATATAATAGATTTACGTATATTATATATCTTATTTTTTGATGTAAGCTTTCACCTAATTATATCTGATGTTAGAAAAATTCTGAAAAATTATTTTTAATTTGTTGCCCAATTCTATCATATATTCGGCAACTTGATAATGAGTAAAAGATTTCAGACTGTACACTCAAAAATTTAATTTGTTCAGTAAAACTCTTTACAATTTTTATATAGATATTACAATGACTATATATGAAAAAATGAGACTGCACCCAGCAAAGCATATATGAGTGAAAATAATTCAAATATTTGATCAAAAAATATTTGGGATTTATAAATGCAGTTGCATTGGATAAAATGAGAAATTTTCAACAGTTCATGGATTATTGACTGATTCAGTAGTTTTATGAGTTGAAAATTTTTTAATACATTCGCTAAATTAAGCAAATAATATAAATTGTATACTAAGTTTTATCTCCCATAAGTATAAGCAACAGTTAACCCATTCTTATTTTTTTTTTATTTATTTGTCGTTGTGTTTGCGATGAAAATATTTTTAGTTAAATTAGCTAAGGATAATTGAACACATCTTAATATAATGTTAGAGTCATCTAACGAAAAAAATACAATAAAATACATTTAACACGAAAACGCTTGACGAAATATCAGCTAACGCGAAATAATACAACGGTTCCGACAAACTACTATGGATTTTCATGCATTTTTTTCTCTTAACACGAAACGAAATTCACTTAACACGAAAAAATTTCCCTTTTGGGAATGACCAAAATAATGAAATGTTTGAGAAAATTCCTATACTATTGGACTATCCCACTGCATCATCGAGAAAATTTGTTGCGGTAGATGATGATAATGTGTGTACAGCCCCAATTATGGCAGACAAAGACATTCGTTCTTTCAAAGCAGAATTTGAGTTTGTTCAAAGTTCTAAAAATATCATTGATGCAAATTCCGACGACGAAACTGAAATGAATTATGCAGCTCTTGTCCCACGTCATCAGAAACATCATGAGCGTATGTGCCGTTATTTAGACTCACATTCCAATGGTGAAAAGAATAACAAAATGGACGACATCGAACAACTTGATGCTAAAAAGGACAATGCAAAGAAAAATGCCAGATTATTTTCCAAAAACTCAATAAATGTTTTGTTTTTCAAAAAAAAAATTTGAAAATTTTGTATTAAATTGCATTTTTTGTGTGTGCTTTTGTTTCATTAATTTTTACTCTATACATGCATATATGCATATCTATATTTATAAAATGCACTCTAATGAACTTAATTTTGTTGATAAATTGTTTTTGTATATCCGTTAACACGAAACAGTACTTCAGTCCCCTCAATTTCGTGTTAAGCGATTTTCACTATATAATATATAGTCTTACTCAGACTCCTTACTTTATGAGAATACGATCTGTAGAAATTTAGATATAATTTTAGTAAAATATTAAAATCAATTCATTACACAAATTGTTACCTCCGTCCCTTTAAAATAAACGTATAGTGGCATTGTAAGTTTTACGGGAACTTCAATAACTTCTAAAATGCAATTTAGAAATGCATCCATTTTAAGAAGAAATATATTTGAGTTAGTTCATGAATTGTATACCCCCAAGTGACAATCAACCAAAATAATTTCTAGTATTACCAACTAGAAAATTTTAATCGGGCAATTAAAGTTTTTCTCTATTAAATAGCATTTAGAATTTTTTCCCCTGAGTTATTGATAAAAACAAGACATTTCTGAGAGCTGCATATTTTTATTATAATATGTAAGAATTTTTTAAATAAATATTTACAAGAACTTCATTCACATCAAAATTCATCGAATTATTAACTGATTTAAAACTATTAGAAATATATTTTTGACTCATTTTATAAAATGTATGCCTATAAAATGAAATAAATGTCATTTATATTTTGACAATAACGACTTAAAAGGAGACAGTTTATTTTTCCTAAAATATTTTAACTATCGTTTCCATTCTATATTTGCATACATTTACATTAAGAAGGTAAATTTTTAAACCTGGTTTTATTTATTTTGACTTTGTAAAAATAAATATCAAAGTTTAATAATATAATTTAACCATTTCAAAAACTGAGTATTCTGAAAATAATTAGGAAACATATTTTACTTCACTTATTGAAGCTACACATCGGCTTACTTCTTAAGAAAATGTTTTTATTAATTCCCTCAATCAACTAAATTTTATACCGACTAAATTCAAATTGCGCTATATTTTACATTGCATAGTTTTTAATAAATTTTCCAGACAGGTAATACATTTCTAATTTTATTTTTTAAGGAAATTTTACAAACTATTTTGGTACATATTAAATTTGTAAAACTTATTTCTGAATGATTAAATTCCAAGAACTCGTACAGATAAAATTATTGAAAATTTTATCTTATAATTTATTTTGAATATTGAAGAAGAATTTTGATTTCGATTAACAATTTTAATGGATAACCTAAAGTTTATCCATTCCTATTAATCGCACTGAAAGCAAAATTTTTTCTCTCTGGTGAAAATTTACTAAAATATATAAAATTTTGATATATATACTAAACTAAAAACTAAACTCAGAGACGCAACAGCCCATGAGAGCCAATGCCTACTGTGCCCATCTCAGTTTTCGTAACCTTGGAACACTGAGGTTCATGAGCAGATGTTTTGGTCAGGTGGACAGTCTTACGCGAAACCCCTAGTGTTTAGTTCCCAAACAAGCTTATTACTCATTTATCGACCCCTTGAATGACTGAAAGGTTACCACTCAGCCACTGGGCATCGTATCTATGTATACACAAACTACTAATACTATTCAACTATTACAATATATGCCACAAAATATTCTAAATAATTAAAGGTATTATTAAAAATAGAGTAAATATTGTAGTAATTGCTTCGAATAAATTGACAGTTTTTTTGTTCAAGATATGATTTTGAGAATTTACAACTCATTAGATATTGATAACATATTCTTTAAAAAAATGATTATAATTACGGTACAAATGGCGTTAAAATTTTCAAAATGATAACATTCTAATTAGTTTTGTTATTTAAAAATTATATTGATTTTAATGGTGTTATGTTTAAACAGATTAAAGGCTTATCACAAGGTGGATCTGTTAGTAATAGTTTAACAAATTAATATTTGCACTTTGATGGAAACAATATTTTGATAATATATACAATGATTTTATTTAATATGTAGATACATTGGTGTTCTAATTATTTTTGATAAAAATTGTCAATTAATAATCGTATCGTATTTTATCGTATTTACTTAAATCTTATTAAAAAACGATCTCACAACAGAACACCTGGATACAGCTATGCATATGGATTACAAATTAAATTGCAATTTTTTATGTGTATAAAAGGGAAGGTTTAAACTTTAAAATTATTGAAATTTCCTTTGAAACAATAATATTCTTGTAACAATTTGTTGGAAAATCATGTTTAGCTATTAACAACGAAATTCATATTCAGTCAATTAAGATACTGATAAAATTCACGATATTAAAACATTTATGAAATACAGTTTAGAACACATTACGCTATTAAATTGCTTAAATCTTACTTTTATAATAAACTTAATGTAATTTTTACATCTTCATAATTATTTACTTAAACATATAGATGTCCCTACTAATTAACCTATTTTGATTCTTTAAAACTTTTTTCGCTTTTTTTAAAAAATTAACTTAAGTTTCATACGTTATTTTAATATTTTCTACGTATAATATGCAACTAATTTCCTTAACGCATATATTTATGATCAATTACTTTCTGAAGTGCAGTCTTATGATTTTCTTTGTTTTGGTTCTTTATAAATAATAAAGTATATATAAGCACATATGTATATATATTTTGCGTTAATGTAAATGAAATTCAATATCACTAAGTTTTTTTTTTCTTTATATTAATATGGGGTCATATTTTGTGAAATTCATACTTATGTGTACTTACATACTATGTATAAGTTTAACAATGGATCCTGGTTAGTAGTAAGAATGCGAATATTCTTGCCATTTCTCGCTCTCAATTATAACGCTGAGATGTTACTTGTAGCAAACTGTCTATAAAGCGATCGCTATCTGTGCTAAGTGGAACCGTGACTTGAAGACTAGCTTCAGAATTTTGGTGTTCGCCAAGGGATCATACAACAGCAACAAAATTGTATTTCTTAGCGGGTAGTCAGCTAAAATTTCAACTAGAAATACAAATATCTAGTACCATAAAACGTTTAATTACATCTTGGAATTTTCATCCCGGTTAAGCTCCAATCGAATGCTAACTTTGACTGAATGGGAAATGTATAATTTTAAATCCCATGTTGGTTAAAATCGGAAGGTTTGAGTGTGAAACAATGACTTAGGTATGAAAAAGCTTTGGTAAAAACATTTCTGAAACAACTATGAGTCAATATACCCAATTAGGCAAATACGCATTATACAGAGTGATTAGATATATATTTCTAACTGCATCGAAAATTGCCGCTGTGCTTTACATGAGCAAATCTCATTTCAATTGGATTTCGTCTCAATGAGAAGTGTACTGTATATCTGAATATATGTACATGTTTACTGTAAGGGTATTAAGAATGTGGTTGAAGTATACAATCTTCCTAGTAACAAGTACATGTTTTCTAAAGAAAGCTCTGTGTGGGATGAATCTGAGATACATGAAAACAAATGAAGTTGAGAATTGGCATTACGGACAGAATAAAGAAAGAAATCTATACGCGTATTCTTGAAGGGAATCTATATCCAACTATATATAAATTGCTTTGGATGAAACAACACCTTTCCGACAGGATAATACTAGATCTCAAACGGCAAAGCTAACAACGACCAGCAACAAATCCCTACCTTACTCCGTCCAGTTTTGCCCGCTAAATCCTTACGAGGGCTCAGTGTCATTGACAATCTGAAACTGGAGTAAGAAAAAATATCCACACATAAGGCATTGAGCTGCTTAGTTTCTTCCATGCCTGAGAGTTTTGCTACTATCCACAAAAAAGTAAAGTAACCTCTTAACAATCAAAACGGGTGAATACCTTCTATTTTCGTTGAGTAAAAGAAAATGCACCTGAATAGTTTATTACAGCTATTTGTTGTGATTCAAATTAACAGAAATACAGTTAAATAACATTTTTTGGCATGAACAGTTTTAATAAAATGCATTGAAGGTCCGAATAGATATACAATGTCCAATTTAGTACACACAGCTAACTCCTCTGACAACTAAAACGGCTTTAATCCGGTTACGTATTAGGTCGAACAGGGCATCAGTGATAGATACGGGCAGGTCATTCCATATTACTTCAATTTTTTGCTACACTTCATCAATCGTAGAGGCTGAACAGTGGTGGAGGATCAATCTCTTAACAAACAATGTGCAGATCGTTTCAATGGGTAAGAGATTTAGAATGCATGCTAGCCAGAGAACAAGATAGGTCAGGACACGACGAACAACATGCGACCTTGCATTATTTTGGTGAAATATGACACCCCAAGACTTTGAAGATAGATCACAGCCATTTGTCTTAAGATAGAAGAGGTATAACGCTGGCTGTTCAGGTAATTAATGACACAAACAAGAGGTGTTCATGTCATGTATCCAATGGCTGGTCATATCATCACACCAGGTGCAGGGTCAATATGACGATATCAAACACAAGCAGGTCATGTGTAGTTTCCTCGATTCTTCCATACACTGTTATATCCATCATGATGCTGTATGGAGAACCAAAACTAGTTTGAAAAAGTGACGTACCACTCTTGAATCCAGTTTTGCCGTTGAGAGACCTACTGTCACTCCATGTCTCTATACCGCGGTGTAAAGGAAAACCGTAATAACGGTCTAGCAGAAGGTCTTAACTACTTTAGTCATTGGCGCACTGCCCATCCTGCAAACAAGCCTCTTGTTGTTGTTGTTACTTATGCCACCTTTCTGACGTAGTAAGATCAAGGCCCACGAAATTCATCATGGCAACGGGCTAGATCTACACCTGTCGTTAGCCTAAGCTTTGAGCCCCCATAAAAGTGACAGAACGATTTTGCTCACACAACACGATAGATGGTGACACCATTCGGACCCACTGATTTAACGAGGGAGTTCTCCGTGTGTACTTGGCGGGTATTTGGTGGCATCGGGCATCGAACCCAGGCCTTCCGGTCTGGAGTCCGATGTTCTAACCACTAGGCTACCCACGGTCCCTTCCTGACTCAAGGTCCATGATGTTGCTATACGATCCTGTAAAGCTGACCTAATAATATGTCTGTTTTTTAAGATGGTAGTGGTGGGAGGTTGTTGTGACACTACATGGCCCACAGTATAATTCTCCTGAACCCATTGAATCTATAGTCGCATGAAAATAGTTAGATTCCGAGTAATGTGAGTAGCAATACCTCGGAAAGGTAAATAACACTTCTGATAAGCCACGATCCTGCCGCTATTGAATTCTGACACCTAGTGGTATCCATCTCTCTTAAAACGAGGTATAAGACGATCTTCTCACAAACTACAGTTATTCAAATGCAAGTTCCGAATGAGAAATATGCTGCGTAACTTTCTTTTTCTACAGAATTTGAGATACTGTTTATCCCTCCTGTGTTGTTCAATTGTGCTTAAATGCTCATCAATTATATATTCCAACATTCTTCCTTTCATAAACTTATAATCATATATAAATGTATTCATGTATATATAAAAGCTCATATACATGTATATGCTCATTCATTCATGTACATATAAATGCATAACATAATTAATCATGTTTTCATATCGTTACCAAACGTAAATGACAGAAAATTATGCAATAATTGTAATATTTAGTTACCGCAAACTTTACATGATTTAAATATTTGTAGCGATATAAATTAACACTCGGTCGCTTCTATATAAAAGTTAACCTCTTCATTTAAATCGTATTTTTTATATTACATTTCACTCCACCAGTATCGTAAAATGTGTAATTAATATAACATTAAAATGTTTTTTATTGTTATATGTTTAATTATTCTCGCAGCAAATTATCTAATTATTTCTGTAAAAGTGTGAAAATCTCAGGATATCTCTTTTCTCAGGAAATGGATAATTTATAACTTTATTGAAAAAAGTTGTCCTTGATTTTATCAACTAATTGTCTTTTTGTCAAATCAGGTCACAAGAATACTAAAAGCGAATTTTTGTAAAAACTTAAACCATGCTCTTTAACAGGAGTTATTTTTCGTCTTCTCCATATTTTTTGAATTTTGAATTTTTTGGTAAGAATCTAAAATAAAATAAAGATTTTTTTTATTATCAACTATTTTACGTCTTTCATCTCCGAATCTCTTTCTTTAAAAAATTATCTCAATGGTAGAGCACATATGTGTTTTAATTTTTTAAAGAAATTAAATTTTTAAGACTTTCTCTCTTGATAGTCATGTTATTTATCACATAGATCGTTTTCCACATTATTTAATGCATAATCTCTTTGCCTTTAATAAAATTAACCAAAAGGGGTTCAATTGAAACTTACGCGTTACACTATTTAATTCTTATGAACCCTATCTAACAGTTTTAAAATTTCATTTCTCACCTTGACTTTTCAAGGTAATGCAATAATTTTAATATCTTAAAGCTCCAACATCTATTTTATTCATTTTTTTCGTTTTTTAAATTATTTATTCTTTTACTTTAACATTTCAAAAACAATTTTTAAAATTGTAAAAATCCATTGATAATACATTTTGGGAACGTTTTGGATGACACATTTTGGAAAAACAGAATTAACAATTTAATGGCAATTTTCTTAGTTATTTGAATTTTTTTAAAAAGGTTTTGTAGTAGATTTTATGTTTAATTAATAGTTTTATATAGTGTTAGGAATTTAATTTATTTTCAATTCTGTAGATAAAACAGTAACTTTTTTTACGTGTAAAACTAAAAACATTATCTTGATGAAGTATTGAATTGTTTACATCATTCTTCTATCATTTTGCCCATAATAAATATCCAGTCCTTGTGAAAAATAAGCTGACCTTTTCATTGAAATTTTTTCCATGGAGTTTAAAGTTTTCGGAACTCTTAAGAATTAATTGATTATTCTAATATTTAAAATCTTATTATGCTAAATGTACTTCTTGTATGATTATAATCATGCATTGTGCACCGCACTAATTCTGACTGTTTCATTTGCCTGTTTAAACCATGGGTAAAACCAACTTACAAATTAATAATTCATATTATTTGTTATATTTCCTACAAGTTGAACATTATGAGAATGTGGAATGTTACTGATTTTATAGATTCTATACACAAGCTCATGATTCTGTATAGAAAATGCTAATACTTATTTAAAAAAATAGATTTTTTTAAATATTAATGAAGGGGGTGTTTCATATTAATTTATAAATAGAACAGATTAGATATTGTACCAAACGATTCTTCAAAGAAAAACAAAACTCCATGATTCATCACCTTTACATGTGTTTTATTTTGGCTATTCCTCTTTTTTTCTCCGTGGTATGTAGGGAAAATAAGGAAAAGGAAACTCGGGGCCGTGTACAAAAAGGCATCTACACCACTGAGAGTGGATCGGGGAAGGACGAAGCAAAGTGAAGTGGAAAAATGTGTTAGTACAACGATTCTGGAGTCTTGTGCCGCAAGCCCAACCGCAATGAAGGGGGGAGATTAGGCGGACAAATGAAGATTGGCAGTGTAAAATCGCTTAGCCGAGGAGACAACGCTGTGGCTCCCCCCACTTGTCTCTCTCGGCGATTGTCACCGCAACAGCCGCAGAAGAGCACGCTAATATGACACGTATGGAGTTTCCGTGTTTGTTTTCCGGTTAAGGGGAGGGGGTGGTAAGGGAAGAGGCACTTACTGTGTGACATTCCGCACAATCATTCTGTCGAGGGCTTGGGAATATAGAAACACACAACTGAATGCTCTTTTGCTTTTTGATTGGCTTAAACTTGGAATTACGGGAAGATTTTAAAACAAAAAAAGTGAAATAATGGACCATTTTTTGTTGATGCCCCTTGTAATTCACTTTTTTTATTGCCCTAATTCTTGTAAGGCGTTTCAATGTATAGAACAATGATTCTCAATCACTGTGCCACGGCACTTTTGTGTGCCGCTAATTTCTTGAAGTGTGCCTCCAAATTTGTTTTAAAATTATTAATTATGCTGTGGGAAAAAAATAAATCCTGAACCAGATATTCGTATGGTATATTTAACTTACCCTTTTGTAGATAGGTGGATATAAATAATTTGAGAGATGGGATTAGTAATCCATTTGTGTACGGATACATCTGTATATGAATTAACTTTGAATGAAGAAGAAAAACTAATTTCGCTCTGTAATAATCACGATTTAATTTCAAAAAATTCGGAAGAGTCAATTAATTTATTTTAGATTAAAATTAGAGGCTATTATATCATAATAGCCAAAAAAAGCTACAAATATTGTTACAATTTTCTACATCTTATTTACGTGAATTCTCAGATTTTCAGCATCAACAAATATAAAAATGAAAACAATATCGAGACTTTTAAATGCAGATGACGAAATGAGAGTGTCCATATCATTTTTACGACCCAATATAAGCGAAATTATTAAAAATCCTTAAGCTCAAATTTCACATTAAATGTATTCTTATAATTAATTTGTCAATAATTACTCAATAAACATTTTGTTGTCTTTGTCGTACATATTATTTTACTCACAACATTGAAAACTGCTATCATAAACTATTTTACATATAGTGTATTACAGATAAGTAAAATTCTTCTGAACTTGTTAATGTACCGCCAAATATTGAAATTGTTAAAAGTGTACCGCAATGAAAAAAAGGTTGAGGATCACTGGTATAGAAGATAGATTTTTAACCATTTTGCGTATTGCAAGGGATTTAAATTTAATGCTGTTGATTTTTGACGCTTAAAGCAAACATAATTATGATTAATTGCAAGGCGAAAAACATATTAATTTGGTCGATAGTTGTAAGAACATTTCTTATAATTACGATATTTTTGTTAACAATAGGAAACTTATTTTATCAGATATATTCGGATCTATATAGCAGGGATTTTCCTTCTAATAAACTGAAAGTGTTTATTTTTTCCTAAAAGACAAGCATATCGTTATCGTTTAAGTCATTTTTAATTTCTAGACATCATAAGCAAAATAAAGTACACACATCATGCAAGAAACATTTGTTCAAAACCATTTTATTACGTATCCAGTTAGTTCTGTTTTCTATAAACTGCGTGAATCATTTCTTACATTTCTTAGAATATTATAGCTCTTTAAAGTCTCAATTCTATTGATAGAAGATAATCTAACTTTAAACCATTGGTAGTTGGCATCCAATTGGGTATCTCAATCTCCGAACTTTTCTAAAAAGTCGAATGAGGAAACTTTCAAGTTTTATAACATTTAAACTCACTATTTCGAAAGACGAGCCTTTTAATTTGTACAAAACATCTCAAAATCAAAAATCTACAGCTTTTAGCTGTAACTTTTCCGTCAGGTGACCAAAAACATATTTTGAATCAAAATAGTTAATGTTTTGGTTTCGTATTCATTCTTCTGAAATCCACTTGCAGTATATAGTTTTACATGGGCTTAATTTATTTTTAACCATAAGTATCTAACATAAATGATTAATTACTCGTTATTTATCTTCCACACTGCAGAGTAAAACATTCCTTTTAGAATAGAGTAAAATTTAAAATGCTTTTCTTTCACTTTCTTTACCTTTCAACGAGATTAAGGCTACTTATTGTCAATTTAGAATGCCTTTCATCGATTAATTTTATTTGTGTTTTTGATTAAGATTATCTGTAACAAAAGAAAGACTAAATTATGTTACGAAATTCTAATGATTTTTTTTTCTAAAACGGTATTTTAGTTAATTTATCTGTGGTCTACGGAGTGATTACTGAAATGTTTCATTGAAAATATTCAAACTATAGACAAAATAAAATAACTATACTTTGATTAGTAATATCACATGTTGCAAATCCAATTGATTACATTAAAAAAGATAAATTATCATTTTATTTAAAATTAAATACCCATGTTATATACATTATTATTTAAAAAATTTTCGTGCAAAAATTTCATAAATGTATCGAAACCCTGCAAATAAGGTACCGCTATATAATTTTGTTTGAAATAATTTTGAAATATGTAATTTAATGGACATGTATATAGAATGAGTACTCTTATATATGATAATTAGCTTCAGATAACATTATTAATTTCATAAATAGTTGCAGAAATTCTTAGATTTGATAGAAAACGTTTATGGGTTCATGTATTTTAAGAACTTTTTTTCAGATTTCAAGTAATTATACTATGTTCTTATATGTGTGAGAAAGCTGCAATAAAATAAGTAAAGATCCATATATTTCTTTAACTAATCATAAAAAAAAAATTAGCTGTTTGTGAATCATGTTCTTTAGTTCTTCTCTCACTAAAACAAAAAAATTTTAAATAACAGTTCCTAGTATTTTTTCATATTGAATACAACTGTATTATTTCCAATATATTATGTTTGAATGTATAGTATTATAAAAAACACACATATACTCTTTATAAATCTTAGTTATGTACAAAGGGAAAAATAACTTGAAATGGATCTCAGTGAAGAACATTCTCAACAAACGTAACTCAACCTAAAACAAAAATTCATGTGTAAATCAAACAGTTCATTTAGAAATATTAATAGATTTATTGAACAAACGAATTAATTGTAAATACGTTTCATACAGAGTGTGATTGTGTTATTTAAACTTACAGCATCTTTATTTGGTATTATTTTGATAGCTATACATATAGCAGCAATATTATACATATTAGAGTCGTTTATAGCTTTTTTCATAAGTTCACGATGATATATATGTCTGTATTTTCAGTCGAAATCCTTCTAAAGTTTCAAAAGACTCATTCTAATCCCACTCGCATTATTTTATTTTTAGAAATAAATGTAACCAGCACCTAATTTAAAAAATATTACATGTGGTCCAAGCTATTACTAATAAAGTTCACGATTATACACTTATTAAGAGGCTTGAAAGTTTTTATTTTTTCTCGTTAATAAAAATATTTTGTGCATTTAGAATTAGAAATATGCTTATTATAAATATTTTTTTCCTATCAAAAGTACTTATAATTAATCTAAAATGTGTATCTTCAAAGAAGAAAAATTCCTGCAAATATTCAGAAATGCACCTTTGCTAGAAAACAAATAAGCTTCAGCTATTCGGAAAATCGTGTTATTAATGGCGAGAAGTCTTATTCTAATAAAGGATGACAAATGTGATTCTCTTCTCTCAGCCATTTCAGGGACTAGGAGCATAAAATATACTAGAAGATAGATACGCATGTCAAGAATATTTATCGTCACCGATCTTACATATTTTATTGTAGAGTCTGATGCGGGATCTGACCACCCCAAGGACAAAATGTCGAGACCAATTTCTGTTTGGATTAAGGTCTTCCAGAGGTAAAACAACAAATATCTCAGAAATAATTCAAGAAACAGACGGGCTTTCATCGCATTTATTCTTTCACTGTTCTACACTAGAAAAATTGCAACTGTTTGGCAATGAATATAAGAAATGCTAAATGGTTGATGTTTCAGAAAATGGATATGAAATTTTGAAATTTTTACACATCCTTAAGTTAGTTTTCATTTCGTTGTTTCAGTTGAAGTTGACAGACCATAATAAGATTGTATTGGAGAGAAAATTGATATCCGTATCAATATTGGCATTTGTTATGAAAGATAAATAAACTACGACTGGGGGCAATGATTCTAAGGAGAGGATATATAATAAGCTGGAATGCGACAGAAATTGCTCTGTACTGGAATTAATTTAACTGGTAGACATTCATTTAGTTAAATCTTGTTGTAAAGAAATATATCTAGAGTTAAAATTTTGCACTTTTTTCTACATATTAAGTGTGGTTTGTTTGTTTCAAGAATCTTAAGTATGCATCAGTTCTATTAAAAGATACTGAAACATTTTCCTTTAAGTTCACACTAAACCTTAGAACAGTTTTACAATTCTAAATATTTTCTAAGATAAGCCTTAAAGTAAAGTTTTTCAAAAACAACTTCTTACGAGCCATTATGAGACATTTTAAGAATAAAACCAATGAATTTTAGACAAATTGAAATCTGCAGAGATTGGAACGATGCTCAAGAATATATGTAAACTAGTAACTACAAGATATACCATGTGCGAGTATTTAATATTAAAATAATATTTTAACAGATGGAAGAAATTTAAAGTCATATTTAGTTTTATAGTTATCTTTTTCGTTTCCCTTACCACTTATCTTTATATGAAGAATGATTTAATAATAAATTTCTCTAATTGTATCGATACTCAAATTGTAAAGCGTAATTTAAACAATAAAGAAATTAACTCGATTGACAAACTAAACTATGACATAGGAATTAAATATATATATATATATATATATAAAATATTGCATAAAATTTATTCAGAACACATAAAAAGTATTAGTATATATCATTCGTTACATATTTTTAAATCAGTGGGTATTTAAAAGTATAAAAATGAAAAAAATTTCGATTAGTTTCACTTTTTTTTATTTATATACTTATTTATTCTTGAATTTTTACAATGCATCAGAAGTTTTACTAAAACACTATTAAGGTAATTGACACAGAGTTCCTATATTTATTAAAGTTTGAGATGTAATTTAAATAATTTTCAAGAAAAAAAAACAATTTAAAAAGTAGTTTTATTGGATTAACTCTTAAATACTTAAATTGTAAGACATGACTTTTAAATACTTTAAACATGAGAACTTTAAAACAATTTAAAATGTAAAATTGATTCATCATCACTTTTAGGCGTGTGTGCTTGTGTGGTGAACATATAAAGGGTAACCAAATAAATAGCTTCAATTAACATTTTTTTTTCAAACCAGTCTTGATATAATTCAACATGGAAAATTAAGTAATATAATTTCATATCTTTTTTTTCTTGCAAAATTTTTTTTTTTTGAAAAAATTTGGTTTTAAACTATTTTAAAGTCCAAATAAATTAGAACAATTGCTTTAAATAAATCTAAACTCATGTACATATTTCAATTACAAAGCCAGATAATGTAATATATTAAATTGTCTCTTACACGAAAACAACTACAGTCACATTTCTTTTAAACTCGAAGAATGAATCATGATGTACTTTCAAAAGCAAAAATATTTCTTTAAAAATATTGCGAACGTGTCATCTTTCTTAACTAAGTTATTGGACTTACACGTTTTTTTCCAAACAGTGAAAGGAATCCAAATGTCTAACTGATAGTTTGCCAAGTTGCTTTCCCTATGCACTACACATCTCTCATTCAGTTCAAGTGAAATAGTATTAGTTTCACAAACTGGGATGTCAAAGAACCATGATGACTAAAATACGAGATCTATCTCTCATTTATTTACTTCACCCATTCCATTCCCTTTCCATAACATTATGTAATTTTTGCATTCCTATGGGACCGCAGAGTCGAAAAACGTGTCAACTGTTATCGAAATTCGGGTGATAGAAAATCAACTTGGCTCGATAGCTTGAGGGTTTAGGGGAAATGTACTTTTCTCAAGGGACATTCTCCAGTGACCATCTTTGAGTGGGAAAAGAAACATACAATACCTCCTACTCCAAGTGATACCTTGTAACTGTATGAAGATCAATTTTGCTTTTGATGTAAACTGTGTAAGCAAGAAACATTAACCGTTCCTTCAAGAATAAACAATTGATTTATAATATTGAATATAGATAAGTACAATAAATAATACAATTTAAAAATAAATAGTTGATTGCTCTCAAAAACATTTTTCCTTAAAACAAAAACAAAAAATGTCTTGATTCCATTGCTTTTCGGTAGCTTCTTAGAAAAAAGGCATTCAACTTTCTTATGTCTTATGCGCATTTTTTCCCTTTAAGGGTTCCTACTACCCTAAAATTGTAAATTTTGAAAAATACCAAGTTTATTATTCTGTGATAAATACCAAGTTTATTATTCTGTAAAAAAGACCAAGTTTATTATTTTCCGTTCACTAGAACAAAAACTATAAGCGTTTTAGTAAAAGCAGATGTCATTACTTTAAGCAAGATGTCATTACTTTAAGCAAGATGTAATATTTTAAAACGCGTTTTACTCATTTTTTTTTTTTGAAATGCTCAAACGGGGACAGCGATTACTAAAAAAGTTTTGAAAATAATTAACTGAAACTTTTTGTGTATGTTATGTATAATAGTAGGAGTGTTTTAATCTTCAGATTTATCAATCACTGCTTTATTACAAAATTTACAGTCCCTTATGCTAATATAATCACTGTTTTTTAAGCAATTTAATATAATAACAAAGATAAAGTGCTCTAGTTTTTGTAAAAATTAAAATATATCTTATCCGGAAAGTCATTTCAAAAACGAATAACATAGCAACACATCAGAATTGAAAACTTGGAAATTTATTCATAAACTTTTAGTATAGAATGGACCCCGTTTATGTTACTTTTTTGTTAATTTTTACCAATTTTTTCCCATTTTAGTAATAATATATAGTTTCTTTTCCTCTTTTTAATTTTAGCATATTTTTCTTAAAATGTAATAATAAAACTAAAAACTACAAAAAAATCCCCATATTTCCATTTTTTTAAAAAAAAAGTTGTAGCAAGTAGTTGGATACTTTAAGGTGATGGGGAAGCTTAATACAAATTTCAGTATTTAAACTATGCGTTCTATTTTAACTGTGATATTTTCCCTATTTCAAACAAAAAAAACTTTTTTTGCATAATTTTTTGTGCGCAATGATTCATAGTGTGTTCAACAGTAAATTATGTTTCCCTAAATTTTTAATTGGATTTTATTGCATATATATATTTTAAACATGATAGAAGGACATTATTAAAATTGAAATATTATCTAACTTGAGAAAAAAAATAGAAAAGGGCCACACTTCTAGGCTCTGTATTGCTACTACTTGAGCTAAATATTTTCAGCAATCCCTTAAAAATGTTTAATAGATTATTATCTTTAATAATTAATTAGTAATAACAAGACAATCATTATTACTTTTAATTAATCACTAGAGGTAAAATAGAGAAAAATTTTGCGAGTTGAGATTTTTCTCCTCTTATCATCTATCCATTTCATATATACTACCTTGTAAAGTAGGATATTATAAATGTAACAGGATCTAAAATTCTTTACAAGATATGGTTCTAGGAATTGGAAAAGAAGGTGTCATTTTAGGTGTCCTCCCCATCATTTGATATAAATTTAAAGTTATCACACCCATCGTCATTAATCCACCCTGAAAGTTAAGGCAGGCTGATCAAAATGCCAAATCACATAGTCAAATAAAAAGTTTAAGTACTGCTTCTCACAACACTGTGCTGATAAAATGAAATTTTCCGTAAAGTTATACAAAAATAAAAGTTAAAAGAAATTACGTTATGGGTTAACATTCTTTTTCGTTAAAAATTCATGTTTTTAAGATAAACAAAATCATTTCTAAGTGTCATATATCATGCGAACCACTGTGTTCCATACCTTCTTGTATTACGGATTTTCAGTAAATAACAAATAAAATTCATCATGACCAATACCAACTTAGTATTGTTTTAGTATATACCTGATATATAGACTAAAAGTTTTTTCATTCATAAGACACTTTAGCTTATCAGAGAAACTGTCTTATCTAAGATTTCAAACAAATAAATATCTTAATATTAATATAGCAAAATACGTTTAACGCGAAAACGCTTAAGACGAAATTTAGGTTAACACGAAATAATGCAACAGTCCCGTGGAACTGCTATGTATTTTCATGCATTTTTTCACTTAACATGAAACGAAAATCGCTTAACACGAAAAGATTTCCCTTCTGGGAATAAACAAAACACGGAAAATACCAGCCAGATTGGACTGCCCTACTGTATCATCGGAAGAATTCGTTGCAGTAGATGATGATGTGTGTACAGCTCTCTAATTATGACAGACAAAGGCATTTTAGAATTTGTTCAAAACTCAAAAAGTAGCATTGATGCAGATTCTGACGATGAAAAAAAAATGAATAATGCAGCTCTTGTTCCCATATCCTCCGAAATGAAGAACGTCATGAAAAGTATGCGCAGTTATTTAGACGCACATTCAAATGCTGAAATGAATAACAAAATGGGCGATATTGAACAATTTGTCGACAATTTGATACTAAAAATGCAAAGAAAAGTATCAGATTATTTTCCCAAAACTCAATAAATACTTCCTTTTTCAAAAAAAATTGAAAATTTTGCATTAAATTTCATTAAGTTCGTGAGAATGTTTTTGTTTCATTGATTTTTATTAAATATACGCATATATACATATCTAAATAAATAAAATAAACTTTAATGAACTTAATTTGGTTGATGTATTATTTTTTCTTCTTGCAATATCCATTAACATGAAAAAATATTTCAGTCCCTTCAGTTTCGTGTTAAGCAATCTTTACTCTATTTATTTACTGAAAGTAGAGTTATTATTTTTCCTAAATGCTAAAATCAAAAATCTAAAAAGAACCCCTTTTTTCAGTAATGATTTACGAATGATTTCTCCCGAACTTCCAGCACGATGGACTTAGGAAAAAATTATCCCAACGGGGAAACCTTTCATATTTGCAGTTTAATAGCTTTAAACGTCATAGCTTAACAAGAAAGCGTTCTGAAGTGACGCTAGTCTCGGTGACAAAACTTAGTCTGATGTCTTGGAATATGTTAAGCAAAGTAATTATACTAGTCCCGTTCGTAATGTATGGCCGTGGTAAGATCGGTTTGAATGAACGATCGGCGGCTCGTAATACAGTCTCAAGAGACGCACGATACGCACCACGCAAGTGGCATTGTGGCGTAAAATTAAATAATCCGTCAGGGGGATAGCCAGCAGCGAATCGTGCTTCAATTACATCTTTGGTTGAAGCTCGACCTGCTTTCTCTACCGCATCACGTTCTCTCTTTTTCATCGAAAGAATACTCTCCAAGGGGCCACGCCGCAGCAATGTCGTCTGTTTTGTGATACGAAGCAGGTAGCAGAGATGGGGGTGTCAGAAAAAACAGTTGCTGCTGACCCATTTCGGAGAGTGAATTTTCCATCTTTTCTATTTTAGGAAGTAATGCTTTCTATTGAGACTTTTTTTCCCCAAGAAAACAACTGGAAACGTGGAGTGTAAATTTATGAGCATCAAAGGCTGGACTGAAGTTTATCCGAATTTTCAAAGACAATTAGAATTGTTTTCTCCGTTTCTGTCATTTCTAATTGAAGTTGATGATGCATCCATATTTGAAGATTGTGTGTAACCATTTATTTTATCCATAAATAAATACGTGTGTAGGTTTAACAATTTTTTAAAATATTTAAAAATATTCCTTAAATAACAACACAAGAAAAACAAAAACTTAAAACTAAAAAGGAACTTTTTTTTATTTCTATAGATTAATTAAAACATCATTTTTCATATAACTACTAATTTAATGCAACATTTTTGCATTGCATAGTATATACTCTTACATGTAATAAAGAAATTGATTGTAAGTGAATGCTCACGTGTATTAAATTCTTTTTTCGAGGTTTCTTTATTATTAAAACGAGCCCTACAAATTTTTAAACAGATATTCTTTGATTTTCTGACTATGAATATAAAACAAAAATTTACGTATTCGTTACTTGCATGTAAATATTTCAATAGAGCTCGAATTTGCATTTTTCTTGACTTTGAGCAGATAAAGAAATATTGAAAAAGGAATTTGTACAACTCCTTAATAATATTTTAAATTTTAATTCCATATATATATAATTCTTATTATAATTCTTATTTATTATCTTCTAAGAAAGAAAGTAGTAAAGTTATTAACTAGTCTCGTTCAATAAATAGTAAGCTCGTTTTGGACTATATTAAATGAAACTATTAAAAAAGATTGGAGATTAATATATTTATTTCAATTCGCGTTTGACAAATCATTGGAATTAAAACGGGTCAATCAATGGTATAATAGATTAACTTGTCTTCGAAAAAGAATCTGCGTATAAATAGAATGTTGCAGACTCAGCACTAAAGACTTCCGAGAACATTTGAATTAATACCCTTATTATGCGCTTGAAGAATTATTTTAGCTATTTCGGTCTAATTGTTTCCTTTCTAAATTTTCCAGCTTCTCTTCATTGTTTATTTCTGTGCCTGAAAATTCTCTATAAAAAGATAATTTCTTCATTCGTTAATGATCTTTAATTAGTCTCTGAACGGTCTAAATCAGATGAAAAATCAAGAGATGTTGTATAACATTACGATACCATTGATACGATTAAAACTTTTTTTAGCATTTCCTTAGAAATTTGCATTTTTTACCGTATTAAAGAATTGGTTCAATAAAACTACTGAAAAATTGGAATGGACCTTTTGCATTATTGATCAATCTTCCCCATATATGAAAAAAGGAGGCTTCAGTCAGTATTCATTTGTATAAGCAGTTTTATTTTGAAGAAACTTTTATTTTTAGATTTAGAAGCATCATCCTTGCATAGCATTAAGTTTTATGCCAAGATTTTGTTTAGTTAAAATTAAAATGTTCTAATGAAGAAAGAACTCAAAAGTTTTAGTTTAATTTACGTCTCATTAAAGTTATAGATTGGCCTATTGATGAAGGACCTCCTAATTGCGAACCACTTTCAAATGATTATGGTTATATATTTCTGACTCCAAACTTTTATAAATACCATAACAATTTTAAGACTCATTGATTTTAGAATTCTGATACTCAGTTATTTAATAGACCACACAAAGTTTTTGATTAAATGAAGATACTAACTCGTAATCTTATCTGATTAAGTGATAATTAATTAAACTAAACTTGAATACGTGTTAAGCCATTATCAATTGGAAATTGATATATTTTTAGATCACATTTCTTTTGTTATTTAGGGGTATTTGCTTATGGCATTATTTTATTGTTATGGTGATATTTTGTGGTATAATAGTTCCTTATGAATTGTTTTTTTTTAAAACACTTATTTTTTCTTAATATCGTACTGTTTCGGAATTTCAAATAGAAACTGTCCCATTTGCGTAATTTATTTTTATAAAATCTATCATTTTTGTTTAGAATGATAATGATATTATCGTAGGTTAAGTTTTAAGCTCTATATATATTTTGATAATAATAGTTATCATCAAAATTCTGCACCATATTAGTATACCCTACTAGTACCATTTTTGTTCATTAAAAAACCCTAAAATTACATTTTCTCATATAAACACATTTTTTCTGATGAAATATTTTGTATAATGTTTTTATAATGAATTGCATGTGTTTTTAACATGCTGTACCTTGGAAGTTTGAACACGCTTGCTTGTAAATGCGCGTATACATTTTTCTGTTTTAAAAATTGTAGTGAGAGATCGTACTAACTGTAGCCTTAAAGAAATAATTTATTTTATCAGAACTGTACAGAAAAATAATTTTTATTCTTTAGTTTTCTTTTCAAGCAAGTGCTACGTAAAATCCATTTTTTCGAAATACTACAGTTCTTAATACTAATAATTTGTATATTTTAAAAGAATTTTCCTCCCTTTTTTTGTGTCCTTACGACAAGAAAATTCTTTGATGAATAGTTGAGAATTATTTAATTTTTTAATACATTTTACCAGGCTTCTTTTTTTTGCGTTTTTCGGGTTTAGGAAATAAATGAATTGCTACAATTGAAAACTGATTAATTAATTAATAATTAACAATCAGCTGGTTATTTTGCGACAAGACAAAGATGTTTAATGAGCATAAAATTATATTACAAAAGTAACAAGCCACATAGTCATGGAATTCACAAGATACATATAAACAACCTTAAATGAGAATAGAGTAGTGTTTTTACATCAAGTTTGCAGTTTGGTTACGTAGAATTTGTTTGCATACTTCGTATAGAAACAGAACTCAAATGTGCAAGCTTCGAATTCGATAACAGCAAAAAAAGGCATTCTATTCTCTCAGTTATTTAACTGTAAAAGCTCTTTTTTTCAGTACCAGAGCTCCGATCACTGTAGGGCAGATTCAATAATTGCAAAATGGAGAGAGGAAGCTATGAGAAGAGTCACAGCCTCAAACACATGATAGTTCAATAGGGAGCATACAACCTTTGAATAACTCATCATGAATGTTAAATCACATCAATCTTTGTTCAAAAAATATAATATCAGAAAATTCCAACAAGTATTTGCAAGAATAACTTTACTTTACAACATACAAACTGATTTCAAGACAGATCTATTGTTTAGATAATACTTGAATACATAGTTCAGGCATATGTTTTTAAAATAGTGCGTTTAACAATGCGTATACCTCATAAATTGTATGATATAGTCTTTTAAATTAAATTTGTTTATGGAGGTGCAGATATGCAAGTATGTGAGGGGCGTGACCATACAAGTCGATTGCAAAATCTTTCGGCAAATATAGTTAACATATCAGTCCATTGCTCCGATTTCTAATATGAGATACTATTTAATACGAGTCCTACTAACATGTGGTTAGCATACCGGATACTCTGACCATCGACAGTTAATGATTGCTCTGATTGTCTTTCATTTCATATATATATACATGTATATCTGATAACAATCTATGCTATGTACCCTATGTCTGCGACCAAGCCATGAGGAATATAAATATATTCCTCGGAAGAAATAATATAAATGAATATAAAGAATTTTACAAATAATCAAGAAAAACGTGTTCATAAATAAATAAATGGTAATTAATCCTACAATATGTGAGAAAATACATGAGAAACAGAAAAACTTAAGAAATTCATAATGGATGCTAGAATATGAAACACAAAACAGGCTAAGAATTCCTTTAGCGGGGTTAAATCAGGTAATATACACTGACAGAAAAAAAGATTCAAGAAAACCAAAAAAAAAACTATTGTACAGTAATGAAATTACTCTAGCGTTGCATTATCTTAGATCTGCAAAACAGCAGCAACCCGCTTTAGCATTTTTAGAGAATTTTTTTGACGACCAGTAAAAAGATAGAACTTTAAGTTTTTTATCATTTATTTATATGTATTTTAAGAGTATGTATAAATGTTTAGCCAAAATTATCCAATAGAACGTGAGTTATAGCTCTCTGAACACTCCCACCTCGAAAAAATGAACGCTCACTTCCTCCACGATTCCGGCTGATTGGCTTATCTGAAATAAAAATAATTAACGGCGTTTTAATTTATAAGCTTAAATGCACAGAATAGACTATACTCAATTGAAAATATCAAAAATTGGATTTTTGGTAGACCTCTGAAGAAAAATTTTCGAATTTCATGGGTTTTTTTTTTATGTTTCTGTTATAAAAAATAAAAAGAAATTTGAATTTTAGAATGATAATAGCCCATTTGGTGCATATATATATGCTGAGTCTACCCTATAAATTTGAAGTCATTCGGTCAAACCGTTCTTGAAATATGATGGAGAAAAGTTTGAAAAACGCAGTTTTGAGAAAAACGCGTTTAAAGTTTCAAGTCCGATTAAAACAATGAAAATTTTAACTTACCCTCAATCAGCGATGCCTGGTGGCGAAGACTAAAACAAGTTCGTCGAAATATTCAATAACTGTAGATATTTCCCTTTAAACCTCTCCAAATTTGTCTATACTTGTATGAACGTATATACAAGGGGTGATCAAATGAAAAGGTACGAAACGACACGGTGGGTACAAATATAGACTTTATTCAAAATATACACCATAGGCCTGAGCACAACGATCCCACTGATGAACAAGCCGCAGGATTCCTTGTTCCCAGAATTCCTGTGACTGTGACGAGACCCAGTCCTTCACAGTGTCCTTGAGTACGTCGTCCGAGTTGAAGAGCTTCCCTTTCAGGTGTTTCTTCAGTGGACCAAACACATGGAAATCGCAGAGTGACATGTCCGGACTGTAGGACGGATGGTCCAACGTCTCTCATTGGAACTTGTCCAGTTCCATTTGTGGGACTCTGGAGACGTGTGGACGCGCGTTATCATGGAGCAGAACCACACCCTCCGTGAGCAGCCCCGGTCTTTTGTTCTTGATGGACCTGCGTAGGCGTCGGAGTGTCTCACAGTACACATCGGAGTTAATGCTTTTTCTGTGCTCGAGTAATTCTGTGCTCGCATCATTTGGACGCCGCTTTTTATAAGAGCCTTTGCTCTCTCCTGCGCATGCGGGCACCCGCGCATGATCCGATCCCAGTCAGAGTCTCCAATGGCATCCCGAGATGTCTCGCTACATTCTCCCTTGGCGGAATATGCAAATATTTAACTGTTTCATTTTTATGTCGTTTCGTACCTTTTCATTTGATCACCCCTTGTATATACATAGAAGGGCCGATGGTATCAAGCGGACTGTACACAATAGGTGCTCCAACTCAGTGCTCCGAACAGCTGCTCTTCTAACGCTTGCTTCTTTATAATGACTTCGAATTTTAAAAAATCACTTTACCACCGTTTTATAGACATGTTAAAAAAGCAATTTATGAGGGGGAAAAAAAATTTTTTTTTGATTTTTTGAACTTATCACATGGGTGAACCCTCTTAATGAAAGTGCCTAGATCACTCAGTTAATATTTATAATAGGGTAATTTTTCCTTACATGGTTACAGTTAAGTAATATTGTAAAAATATTAACTTATAATCTAAAGCGTTAAAATCTTAGACAACGCTCCGGGATACCCAAAATCTCTGCAGAATTTATACCCAGAATTCAAAATGTTGTGTTTCTTCCTCTTAATACTACCTGACTCATACAGGTTATGAACTCATACAGGCTATGGTTTAAAGATATAAATATGAGGACACTAATGAATAAGATTATCAAAGCAAATGACTGGAAATATTAAGCTACATTAAAAGATTTTTGGAAGAATTACTGTACAATATATGGAACTCAACACAAAGAATACTGGAGACTCGTAAGGTGAAATAAGACTCGATAATGAAAGGTTCCTGGAAAAGCACAAATGATGTGTGACTTTATAATTTTGAAGAAGCCCCGTAAACGCTGTTATACATGAAACAGTTAACCTAATGAAGGAAATAAGCTTGGGCGTCAATAAAGATGCCAATGAGTTGAATGAATCTCAATGAATACCGCTGCAAAATGAATTCTCAATAGAGCAAAAGTTGATATCAATACAATATTCAATGGAAGAAGAATCAAATAAGAAAAATCAAGACTTTGACAATTAAAATTCTTTATCCTTAATCCCCTAACAGGTATTTACTTATTGACCTAATTAACTAATTTGTTTACTTTGCTCTACTGCTTATTTTTAAGGAATTTTTAAACTATGAAATATTAATTAGTTTTTTTAAAGAGTTGTTTCGGTTTTTAATCTACCTGGTTTAATCATTTGGTTTCATCCGACTCTGGAACTATATATATATATCATGATATGGAGTAATGAAAAATGTGCAGCCGTTTATTATATCATACTTCATTCTAGTTATTCAGCAAAGCGTTCTGTACCCCCAAGCCATGACTACAGACGAGTCTTCTTTCAAGCATCGATCAGGAGCGAGTGTGTCGTTCGTGCACGTGTTTCAATAAGTTCGCCGAAGTTGCAGGGAAATTACTTATGCAGGTGGTGGGTTGAGTTGTCCTGGTAGGAAGTTTACCCCAACTGGCATATAAAGGGCTGAGGGTTCATCACACACATATATATAGTTGTTAAAAAATAGACTTTGTAAATGCAGAATACACTCAGAAACATTTTGACAGAATTGTACTTGCTTTCATTTAATAGAATATATTTTTCCTGCTTAAAAGTTTCTTAAAAATAAGATATACTTTTGCTATAAATCCAAGCTCCTGTGATAAGAAGTAATACATGGAGAATAGTGTACTTTCCTCGAGAAAAATTATGATGTGCAATAAAAAAGAACACCTTAAATTTCATCAATAACAATTTTATTCCTTATTATTTATGGAGAAAAATATTCTAATTCTTTGCACAGAGAAAGGATGTAAATAACATGAATTTAACCTTTGCATTGAAAGAAGAAACATGTTTACAAAATTGGATTTCTTTTCAAAACACAATGGTATGAAAATAGCCTACAAAGAATCAATTATTTTAGATATTACATTATGTAAACTAGTTTGAATAGTTGTTAGAAACGCTAAAAAAAAGATAACACATTAAAAATTGAAAAATATTTTTAATTTAAAAGTACAAAGCTCAGCTGAACTGTATAAAAATATAAAATATGACAGTAATTTGTTTTGAGACTTTCAAGAAAAAACTCAGAAATATTTGCATTTCTTACAAAAATATTTTCGAAGAACTTTGAAAATATCCCACCAGAAGACAAACATCTATTATTTTTGAATAGCTTGATAAAGTTCCTTAGTGACATCAAAAGTTTCTATAGCTAATAAAAATGTATTCAATTCCGTTAGATTGAAAACATACTGGTTTATATATTATAAATTTTTAACAGTAGAATATATCTGTAAATAATAGTAAATATTTCCTTAACACACACAATAAGGCAAAATATAATATGAATATATTTTACAGTCGTAGTTATATTTGTTAACAAAAAATTCTAGAGTGAAATGTATTTTAAAAAATGCTTTATTTTACATGAAAGCCTTAAAGTATTAAAGTATACCCACACATATATATATGCTTAGAATTTTTTGATTTTATCATCACAATCGATACTATGATACAATGAGTGACAAGGAGATTAATGTGTAGGTATATTAAAATCTCAATAAAAAACCTTCAAAAAAATTCAGACTCAAAGGAAACATATATTCTTATGACGATAATTCATATTATTAAATTCTGATCTATATTAAAACAAATCTTCTTATGAATTACGTATATTTACTTCAACGTTTGAATCAATCAAAAATATTGTATCAATATTTGTACAAGCGTTTTAATTATAACTTTAAAAAAGATATAAAATCATTTACATTATATATATTCTATATCGAATCATATAATTTTTATACTCCATTTTCTAGATTAACTAATGATATTGGGACCGAAAATGATTCAACAAACAAGAAACATAAAATTTTTTTATAGTTAATTTCCTTAAATAGACTGATCAACATGCAATTAATTAATGTTTTTAAGATACTTTTTTCTGCATTAGCATGTTGTTTAAGTACCACTGTCTAGCAATCACACAAACATTTCTCCTAAAATTTATTAACTCCTTGAGTTTTTATTTCAAAGTGTATATTTGAAATCAAAATATAAAAGAAGCAAATTTTTTATTAGTATATAATATTATAATGATCAGTATAATGATATATGATATTTAAGGGTAATTAATAGTTATCTCTATTCGTATCTTTGTATATCACATCAACAGATAATTATGAAATGAAATTCTATACATATAATCAATAAGAATTTTTGAAAAACGGGACTGGGATTTTTTACTTTATCAATAATGAGCAGGCATGTGTAAATCATTCTACAGTATTTGATTTTTTAACTCATTTAAAACTTGTAGTGAAACTACCAATCTCAAAGTATCAAATCCTACTTCCTGATCATAATGCTCATTTTCAAAGATAAGTAACATTGTTTCATGGAATCACAAATTTTCTCAAACTTCCTTGTTTCAAGAATTATTGGTTTAGTGTTTAAGAGCACGAAAAACTTTTAAACTTTCTATCGTCAAAATATACTGTAATCAAAATAAGATACCATTGAGTAATATTGTACTGCATTGAACAGTTTATATTTTGATAGAATATATTTTTCAGAAGTTGTGATTTATAAAAGAGTATAATTTCACCAATACACAAACTAGTTTAGCAGAAAAAAGCACCTATCAAGATATTTCTTCATTTAGAATTAAATTAAACAGCAATATAAAAAATCTTAGGGATTTATAATAAAAATACATTCTCAGGAAATTAACTATTGATATTGTAGTGAAATATGTATTCTTTTCTTCAGATAAGTGATATATAGTTTTGATTTTCAATAATGAGAAAAATGAAAAAACACATAAAAACAGTATATAATAAATAAATACATAAAAGCTCCCTCATTTTAAATACAAAATAAATACTCACATAATGCACAAAAAATCATCAGGTATAAAAAAGGAATTTAATTTTGAAATTCCTCTCAAGAAAGTACATCCTTCGTATCCACCAGAATTTCAGAACAAACAAGAGAATCACAATTGCCACTTTGCATCGAGTTAAGTAACTGTCTTAAACCTAAAGCATCCCACAATCTTTCATCGACAGTTTTTGTTAGTTTCCGAACAAATTTCTGTATGGACCATGAATTTCTTGAACTATTCTCGAAATAGGATTTAGCTCCAAAACAGAAGAACCTCTGAAAACATCTAGGATCTTTCATTGCTCTAGCTCCGTATTCTTGAATTGCATCTAATAATTGCTCTGCATGAAGACTATAAAATCCGTCTAAACTTCGGGCAAATCCTCTGGAAATTCTTGAAGTAACCACTGGCATAACAGTACCTCCAAAAATCCTAAGCAAGTAGGGGAAGATAATTTCAATGATAAAAGTAGGAGCCACGGCAGCAATAATGTTTAAGACCATAGGACTCAGGAACAGTTTTCGCATTAAAGAAATTATAGTAGGCCTTTCAAAAACTTCGGATTCAGCTTTTTCTGAAATTGTGGGAACATACATGACTTTTTTGGATGAATCATTTATAGACACCAAGCTAGAATTTTGTTTACTGTCCTTGTTATTAATTTCTTCAATAAAATATTTTTGTTCACTCTGTTTAGTTAAAGGAAAATAAAATCCTCCTGTTCCATAAGAATATTTATCATTGTCAATTTCTTCTAAAGCAAATTCTTCGTATCTGGAAAGACCTTCATTTCTTGGAAACTTATTAGAATCAAGGCTGTTGCTTAGCTCTGAGTAAGACGAAGTTTCATAAAATCTACTTCCATCTTCGTTTTCATCATAGAGCTTATTGTTTAAGCTATCAAAATATCTATCACGACTGGTAGTAACTTTTGTTATATCATTGTCAACACCAAGCACCACAGGGGAAAAGATCCCAACACAAAATAACACGATTAGTTGCTGCTGCTTTATACGAGGCATATTGTTATAAATGTCTTTAAAAAGAGCCTGTAATCCCACTGATATAAAAGAATAGAAGAGCGTTGTTAAGAAGCACTGCACACCAGAACTGTTGATCATCTTGAATCTGGTTCTACTTATATAGGCTTTTACTGACCGGCACACCCAAAAAGGGATAAAATGTCTGAAATATACGAGAAAAGTAGCTGAACAATTCTGAAACTATTTTCGCGACAAATGACTTGGTTTATAATTTCGGTTACACCCTTTATTTTGAATACCAAACATAATAATTAAATGTAACGGTAACACCTTTCAAGTGATGAAAAGTGAAATGAAATCTAAACTGTTTTGATTTCATGAATGTTATATTAAACGCTTCATTGCTCAAGTGTAAAGACGATTGAACTTCGGACTCAAGTTGATATCTCCTCTCAGAAACTATTTAACTTTCATTTTTCGAAAGAACGCGGATACATCAAAACATTTGTTATCAACAAGAAAATCTAATAATAGAATTTAAGGTTAAATTAGGATCTCTCTAAATAAAAAGTAAAGACAGTAAGACATCTTCCTAAATATTTTCTTCTGGAATAATTATCAGTTGTGAAAAATTATAGTCCCAAAACTTTCACAAGTCGAAATTATACAAATTAGTTCATTGAAGAAATATGTTTACAAAAGATAGAATATTCATAGAAATTGTTTCCTGTCCCATTGAATAGAAATAAGTGATGTAATTGGCTTTAAGCATTAGGAGTAAAATTCATCTTTCCTTGAAAATTCTTTATTCCCCAAATTTTATTTAAGAACCTTCTAATAATCAATATGAAGATAATTCCTTAAATAGGACATTATGAGTTGTGTACAAATTTTTGGTAGAAATTTGCAAATTTAATTTAAATACTTTTCTCTCTCTAGCTTACATTTGTTTTGACTAGAGTTTTATCAAATACATTATTTTCGTTTTAAATATTTTAAGCCTTTTATGCAATACTTCTAATGAGGTTAGAATACTTTTAATTGACATTTTATAAATCTCATTAAAAGAATATTACAGATTAGTTCATTTAGCATCACAGAAATCATAATTTCAAATCGACTTAATTTAGAAATTGTGAAAATTAGATGAATTATATCACACTAAACATAAACGTTTTTTGTTAAATATAAAAGTTTGTCATTATTCTTTAAAAAAGACTTAAGGAAATAAGTATTTAAAAATAATAAAAATATTGTCTTAAACATTAATTCGGTTGTATTTAAATATTAATTCAGTAAAATCAGAAGTTTTGATAAAAAATATTAATTTAGATGATCTCGGTGTAGTAGTTGAAAATACCACAACACATTGTTTGATTATTTTCTTAAGTTAACTGTTTCATTTTATCAGAAGTTTTTATAGAAAAATATTATTTTAGATGATCTCGGTGTAGTAGTTGAAAATATCACAACACATTGTTTGATTATTGTCTTAAGTTAACTGTTTCATTTTATCAGAAGTTTTTATAGAAAAATATTAATTTAGATGATCTCGGTGTAGTAGTTGAAAATACCACAACACATTGTTTGATTATTTTCTTAAGTTAACTGTTTCATTTTATCAGTAATATTAATATGGTACAATAAACAATAACGATATAAAACGGTTTTAGTTAAAATTTCTTTTAATAACTCATTGTTATAAGCTATTAGTTTGGCTTACTTATTGTTGAAATAAAATTTTCCTGGCGATAATTAAATTAAAGAAAGCAATTTCAAAAATTTCCTAGAATTTATGCTTAATACAAATCAATTGTATGAATAAAAACTAACGAAAAATTGCATAGTGAAAAAATGTATCGTAAATGTTCTTTTATTATGTAAAATTCGAATTATCAAAAATTATTGGTTAATTCAACATTAAATTCCATATGAATTTTTGTTAACTGTATTTTTGTTATCTTCATTTTTTTGCATGGGTTTATTTTAAATATTCTTATGGTGTAATGTTATTGATATTCTTCCATCATTTTCCCTAAATAAACAATAATTACATTCTTATAACGAGTTAACATTTTTCATTTTCTGAATTAATTTTAGTAATAATGTTTACGTTTATGTTGATTTTGTCTTTAAAATTATCAAGTTCATTGTATAAAATTTATTATCGAAAAACTTAATTAGAATAATAAGTCATATTTTATATTCTAACAATATCCAATCTATTAATTGATCTATTAATTGTTATATTAATATATTAATTTAATTTGAATATTGATTTCCCTCAAGACCAGTCGTGCGGAATAACTTCTATTAAACTTTAAATTCCCTTTCTCCTCAATATCAGATGCGTCGCTAAGAGGTTCCCATTTGTCTCCAAACTCTGCATCTGGGGTTTGTCAGACTAATGTTGAATAATGATACAGGAATTTCAAAATTAATTTTTTTTTAATTCTGTAAATTTAAACAAAATAACTATGTGCTAACTTTTATGAATTCTGTTTTTTGAATTTGTCTTTCTCTGTTATCAATTATATCTCCAAAGTATAATTGCTGCCTTGATTATTTTACTTTTTTCATTATTTTCATGCTAAAAAATTGTGTTTCATGCTCTAAAACTAAAATAACTTAAAGGAAAGCATGAAAGATTCCTTTATGGTTGACATTTTAGAAATAAAAAAGAAGGGGAGGGGGGTAATTTCGACCTCTCTCGGGTGGTGAAAACCTTAACTACGCCTGCGCTCAGAATCCTTACTTGAATAGGAAGTAGACGTTGTCAGAGTGAATTGCTAGATCAGGTATTTCTAGAACAGAGGTGGACAACGCAAATGACATTGCAGGCCACTTCGGAAAAAGTTATAATCCCTCGGGCCGCATATAAAATTATGTACATATCTTTATATTTGATTTGGACCCATTACAAACATTTATTGGAGTGAAAATTTAAAACAGAATGGAGAGAGATATTATTATTATTGTTTACATTATTTTTCATGTATACAAACATAGATAATTCAATAATAATAATGCAATGATCAAATATGCCTAGCTCTAGAAATAAGCAGCGTGATGAAGTTACAGGAATCAAGCATCAAGCGTGATGCTGCGGGGGGTCGATGCAATGCTCCCCCGCAGTATGTAGAAAAACAAAAGCATACAACGTAATGAAATAGAAACAGTTATGGGATATATTTGTTACAAAGCACGATACTAAAAACAAAAATATTGCGTAAAATAATCGTATTTTGTAAAGTTGTAAAGTGTCCCAACTCTAGAGCGTGGTCATATTTTCAAGTCGGTTACCAATAGCCTCATTTGACTCTAGAAGTGTTATAAACTCAAACCAACCTATTGGGAATATTTCAAAAAAGATTTAATGTATGAAAAATTAAATCTTTATTGTGTGGAATGAGTTTCTAAATCAAAACTTAGCATTATACCATATTCCAAAATCATAATCTGTATTTTTGACCATTCTTGCTAAACTGGATTTTCCATGACATGAATCAATGCTGTACACCATTCCAAAGGCACGAATTTTAATTCTCAATGGAAAGGCAGTTTAGCGCTATTTTAGATCCACCTTACATACAAAAAAAATATTTCTCATGAAGCAAAAACATGAAAATATTTTGACTGCATTTTTCTTGAATCTATGTTTTGAGTCTCTTGTCTAGCATGTCAGCATTGATATAACATATTTTGATAAAGTACATTAACTTTAAAAAGCTATGTAACAATTGCATTACGGGCTGACGCAGTTGACCGTAAAATTGAAATTGGTGCATAAAATCTTCTTCGCAACATAAAATTATGCCTCAGAATGAAGCATTGCAAGGTGATATATATATTGTACAAGTATAATTTTAGAGTATCACATCGCATATTTTTCATAAAACATTTTTATTAAGCCTATTGTCTATTTTTAGCAAAGTGTTATAAAATATAATTCAGATATCGAAAATACCTTTAAGTGTGTGTGATTGTAATTTTTTCAGCATTATGATTTTTAAACATTTCTGTTATTCCTCAAAAACTCACTGGTGATTGTGGAACCATAGTGGTTAAGGTCACCACATAATAGGGAGCGTATCATGAGTTTGATCCTCAGTGCCAAGTAGAGTGCCAAGTAGAGTGCCAAGGCTGATGCATGCTATATTTGTCAACGCTCAAAATCCTTTGGAGAGGGTATACCAGTTCAGGGGTTGTCATCGTCACTTCACCGAAGTTCAAAACTACGAAGTCTGTCACCAATAGACCTCGTGTTGTTTTATAGTGTGAAGTTAATAAACACTCACTATGACCTTGACTAGGATGAAGTTTTATTTTAACACCCTTTTATAAGCTTTATTTGTATGTAACGGAATCTTTGAAATCAATTTTTACCCACTTTAAAGAGTCAGATTAATTCGAATTTTTGCTCTCTTGTAGAGGGCTGATGGCAATACAATAATTTAATAATTTTGTTCCATTGTCCTGATTAGAATCATCAGTATTAACGATTTCCCATTTTCAGATCCCATCCGCACCTGGCGACTAATATCAGATCCCATTTCCAGATTTAAGGACTAATTCCAGATTTGGCGACTAAAAGATTGTAACAACTTAGTTCGATAAACTATAAAAGAGTGTTTTTTTTTAGTTTTTTTAAACTATAATTTGTTTTCAAATAAGTGCTACTTTACGGAAAAATTTATTTTAATTTATTTCTAAGAGGGCGTCTTTGATACCTTTAAGAATACTTAAATCAGAAGTTTCAAAATAAGCTTGTCGAATATTATGGTATTAGTGTATATAAAAGCATTAAAATAATGTAGTGTCGTATTAAAGCTTTGAATATCGGAACTATGTGTACGGTTTTTTTTTCCAATTACAATTTTTAATAACGAGTTAATTCGATATTTTTAAAATTGCTTGATTTTAAGAAGAATTACATATTTATTATATTTATTTGCTTTTGTGGTATGAAATTAAGAAATTCTTCTATGTTAGAATTTTCTCCTCTAACTAAATTTGAATCTCCAAGCGTACCTTTGAATTTCAACTTTCCTTGAAAAACATAAGTTTTTTTTTGTTATTGATCAAAGATGCTAATTTATATATGTTTGTGTAAAGTTTTATTTTTAATAAAATTACATGTGAAAGTAAATTCTTTATTGAGTAACCACGAATCAAATGTCTCTAATTTGCTTGAGGGCTACTTAATTGTTGGAAATATTATTTGATCTTTTCACACAATTCTTAATTTCTTCAAATTTTTATCTTTATTTTTAAATTTCCTTTCTAAAAAAAAAATTAAAATTGCAACAACATGTGATTTTCAAAAACCTACAAAATACAAGAACAAAACATTCTTTAAACTAAATGCTGCAAGAAATGAAAAGGTTTTTAAAACATCTTTCTTTAAAAAAAATTCTATAGTGTAGTCGATAACAGTACAGAGATAGTCTAATAAAGTACAAGAATCCATTCGCAAAAGTTTATTCCCCACTTCAACCATGTAATGAGGGAACGGTCCTCAGTTTGATGTCCAAGCTACCAGTAGAAGAGTATCATACCTCCCTATTTAACTGATTCACTTGGTTTGATCTTCTGTTTGAAGTGAGTGTTGTGAAGACTCAAATTTACCATGCCTCATTCCCCTACCCCTTCCACCAAAGCGGACACGCCTCTCTTCACTTCTCTTCATTTTCTCCGTGTGCCTTTTATCTCTCCGCTGCAATCAAAATGTATCTACTCTTAAGGAATAACGCTTTGAATTAGGGAAATGAGATCTTTTTTATTCTTTTCCCTTTCTAACCACGTACATCCAACAATTTGGCAAAATTGAATATTTAGCGGAAGGGGTAGATTTGGAGAAACACACAAATGTTTTACGCATCATACACAACAAAATATTTTTTATTCCTATCGTGCAAGAGTAAAAATTTGGAAGAAAAGGAGAAAAATACAGTGCGATACATTTTAAATCAATTGACTGATGTTCTCATTTTTGATAGATACGTGAAGTATGCATACAAAATAAAGAAAAAAAGCCGGATTCAAAAGCATTGCATGTTTTTGGTATAAGTAAACATTGAAATGATTTCATGCGTTTACTTTTTTTCTCTCTCTTCATACACATAAGCATATCAAAATACGCAGAGAAGAAATAGTGGCAAATAGTAAGATGAATTGTTTTAAAAAAATTAGCCGACTATAATTGTTTCCCATACTTATAAATTTTTTTGCTAGGGCAAAAAAAAAGTGCAGATTGAGAATAAAATAAATAATGGTGATTTATATGCACCTATATTGCAAATAACAAACTTGTATATGGTAGAATGACTTTAATCTTGAATACGGTTATATTTTTTAAGTCATTGCATTATTTGGAAACACTCAAAGGCTTAAATCTACATTATATAAGGATATATATACAGAAATGATCGAACAAATGTGTAGATTAGGGGTTGGCAACCTATGGCACTCGTGCCGCATGTGGCACGTGGTACAACTCTCAGTGGCATTCTGCCTCTACACTACTCCTCAAACTTGACAATATTCGAATGGATGTTGATAAATTTGAAAAACAGAATTACGGACATTTTCGGAATTACGAAAAAATCTGAAAAATAACTCCGAAATAAATTTACAGAGCTATATTGCAAAGATTTGAATGTCATTGCTGGAGATATAATTATTTAAAGAAAAAATTGCAAGTACTCTGCTTTCCACACTTTTGGTTCTATATATACAAATAAAAAATGTTTCCTCATATGAAAAATATTTCGACTCCGCAAAGTAATTTGTTTAATATCTAAATGCTCAGAATCGTGTCAAATTGATAGTCACACAGTATACCTCTGATTTTGCAATATGAAAGTAGAGTGGTGCACACAAGCACTAGGTTCACATTAAAATTTTTATTTATCTTTTTATTTAACTGTAATGAAGGGAAATACTTATATTTTATGTTGTCTATTTCTTATTTTAATCAATATATTTAAAAATTTATAATACGTACAATTTAAATTTTTTAATTCTTTTATTTTTATAAAAGAAATAGCTATGTTTTATATGGTGCTTATTTTTATGTCAAGAAATATCTTTAAATAATGCAAAATTAATGTGTAACAAAACTGTAAATTTGAATTATTGATCTCTGTTCTTTAGTTCTGCATTGCATTTTCGAGGAAATCGAATTGTTTCAAAAATGTTCTACTGTGTGGCACGCTGAATTATATTGGTAGAGTGGTTTGACACGCCATAGCTAAAAAGTTGCCGACCTCTTATATAGACACTTTGATGAAGAAAAACATATACAGGGTGTCCCAAAACGACCGTATAAACTCTGCACAGCTAGATTTCTCGTTGGGAGTACATAAAAACTGCCCAAAGAAGCATTCCTGTACGATCCATAGTTTACGAGAAAAATACGAAAAACAAAGTATGACGTCACTTCCAGTGCAAGAAAAAACTATTTAATGGACATATCAACAACAGTATTTGCATATCTTTCCAGACGATAATGTTCAAAACGTTCGTCGCGCATGTCGCGTCATGCATGCGCGTGCCGTGGAATGACTTTAAGCCGCCGTTGAACTGGTATTTAAAAGGCTGCATCTTGCAGCTACCGGTAGTCTTCGTATGGTGGCCATGTATTCCGTTCGTGACTACTGTGACATGTACTTGCGACATGCCTTGCGATTACTGCGACATGCCATCTCAAGGAACTGGTGTATCAAGACGCAGTGACAACATAAATGGATTTAGTTGCTCGTCTGCATGCTGCTTGTACTTCGGTGGACCCCACGATGCTGCCACGTGTGATGACAGCCATTCCACGGCGAACTCAAGCCTGCCTCAACCTGCCTCTCACGGAGAACATTTTGAACATGTGCCTTAAATTGTGCATATACTGCTGTTGATATGTTCAATAAAGTGTTTTTTTCTTGCACCGGAAGTGACGTCATACTTTGTTTTTCGTATTTTTCTCGTAAACTATGGATCGTACAGGAACGCTTCTTTGGGCAGTTTTTATGTACTCCCAAAGAGGAATTTAGCTGTGCAGAGTTTATGCGGTCATTTTGGGACACCCTGTATATATTATCATAAATATTACAGTGAATAAAAATGACAAAGTTACAATAAGAGCTCAAACTATTACCCAACCACCTCCAAACATTTTTGTGCATGATACCGTACATTGTTGGTGACATCTCTCAGAGTAACTAACAAAATTGCGTAACTAGCCGTTTCAGTTTCAGTTTCATAACGCAGTTTCTCTAGTGTGCACGGTTTCTTGCTGTGTGCACACGTTCTTGAAAAACTCCATAAGTAAAAGAGACCACATCACTTGGGAAACAAAATTCGCATCATTTTCAACCTGTGCGTGGTACCATTCACAAAACTCAATTCTGTCTGGGTCGTCCTCGTTCAGTGTGCGTAATGACTGTGGTATGTAAACTCTCTATCCATTTTGCTCTTTTTGCAAAATATAACCTACACTAGCCCTATTCACGCCTGTTTCAAGTACCTATTGTGATATCAATTTTCGTAGTGACCGTGTGAATGAATCGAACACTCCAACAGAAGACGTTTCATTTGTTGATGAGCAAGGTTGACCTGATCATCTCTTATGCATATCCTTTGTTGTTCCATCAATTTCAAATTTATCGCGAAGGCGAGCAATGCTGTAGCGTGTTGGTGGTTATGTTCCATATTGTTGCGTTCAATGTCATTGCACTTCACTGTTATTCTTGAACTTCCAATACCATTTCAAAATACTTTTGAAAGTCAAATGTACTTGCACCATGGTCTAACTTTCCCTTCTAAAAGACTAGCGCCATCTGTTTTTGAACTATTGTTGTACTCGTCGAAACACTAATGCGAACTTTTACAACTTAATCTTAAAGCCAATGCGATCTCAAACTTGTGGCATTAACAAATTACCCAGTCTTAAAGTATATATACATTTTTTATCGCCCCTGTACACATTGAAATACATTTAACGAAAACTAACATTTATTTGTCTTTAATTAAGATAAAACTAATCTCGATGAAGCACAAATTTGCCCTTTCTTTACAAGTTGCGTGTTTAAATAATTGTGCTAATATTCAGCACTTCAAGCAAAGAAATGCATAGTTGGATGAAATATTGTATAAACGTTACGCCATTATAGGGATTCTAAATTTAAAAATTGCTTTCTATGAAATGTTAAGTATAGTAAAATATGTAAGAAACTTAGTATAATAGAATTAAACATTGTTTAAAACAATTCTATACATAAAGAGTTTTCCTTCAAAAACATTATTAAGTTACTGTTTCAGAAAAATCTCTAAAAATTTCAGGATTAAACATAACTTATAAAATGTATTTATTATATCTGAGACAAACATGAAATTCGAAATATACTCTTTGATCTTTGTTTTATAATCATAAAAATATCTTTAAAATATGAATTTATTTATCAAAACCTCGCAACACGTAGCAGTTATTTTCGTTTGTAATGCATTTTATAAGAATATTTTCAATATGTCTCAAACAGTTAATATTTAAACTACCTTCAAAAATTGAGAGTAAATAAAAATTTGAATATATATTGATGAAAAGGTTTTACGATTTATAGAATTTAAATCTATTATATGTGTTTGTAAAAGGGCGGATTAAAACAATGCAGCATTTTAAGGACATTTTCATAAATTTATTGAATGAACATAATTTGCGGAATAATTTACCTTCTTAATGAAAAAAATAACTCTGTTATATATATCAATTGTTACGAAGCGAGAAAAATATTTTTATTTTCTTCTAATCCTTTTTCTTCTATAACTTTTAAAAATTAAGGTATTTTTTTTTTAAAAAAAAAAGTTCAGCGCAATTTAGTATGATATCTAATGACTAATATTCATGTATTCTTTCAAAAATTTCTATTATCTCCTTAGTACAATTTTTAAAGTTATCAAATATTTTAAGTAACTTTTGGCTCTTAAAATAATTTAATAATATTCAATTAATTTGTAAAAATATATTGACGAATTCATTCAAATCTCACAAAATTATTAAAATTTAACCTATTGCGTAGAAATTGAAAAAAAGATGCACAGGGCATTTGAGTTCTTGAATCATTTTATAACAGAAAAAAAATATAAATTTATAAGGCCTCCTATAGATATTGGGGAAATATATTTTACGTGATAGACAAAAGGTTCTACTTTTTTAACCACCCTCTGTATCAAAAACACTGAATAATAATTTTTACAATAAGTAAAAGTATCAAGCAATTAAAAGCTATTTTCAAAATCTTATAAAGACGTTTTCATATAGGTATGTATGATATAACTATATGAAAGAAAACTAAAAATATACGACGTTATTACGTGCTTGTAATAAGAAAACTATAAAAGTAAAGTAATAATATCATTCATCAAAACATGTTTATCTATAAATGAAAAATACCTGCTTGAACATGAATAAGACTTCAAAAATTCATTAGTATTTAATATTTTATTTTCTTATGTATGTAAATAGTGCTTTATTTACCCAATTTTAGGAATCTACACTAATTTTCAGTGGCACAATATAATGAGGTCATTAGGGCACACACAAATTTTTCAAGGGGGGAGTCCATGGTCGAAAGTCCCCTACTCGTATCATACCTCAAGACAACACCAATTGATTCTTATGATTTTGTTAACAAAAAACAGTAAAAAATAAATTATTGAAATTATAATTAGAACTAATTAGTAAAATAAATTGTCAGTTACAAGTACTTAATTAAATGTTACGTTAGATATATATAGGATTATCATCAATCGAAAAAAACTCAAGGGCTTTGGGGGGTGTCCGGACTCCCAGGACACCCCACTGAATGAGGTGTATTATCAATGACATTTTGCTTTAAATTCAGATTATTTTTCCCCTTCAAACTAACCTATTAGTATGAAAAATGAGAGATTTAGTACTTAATTTTTACCAAAAGAGGTTTGTTTTAATCAAAATATGTCTAAGAGTTAGTGATACATCTCATATTATTAAATGCATTACCTTAAAAATACATATAAATACATAATGATTTACAATACAAAAATATGCCTTACAAATGTAACCTATCAAATTCATAACTACGTAAAATAGAGACTTACTTAAAATTATCCCGAGAGCCTAGACTGTTCCTTGTTTTTCTTCCTTTAAACCAGGCAAAGTTAATAGGAAGTTTACTAAAACACATAATAGGTGTGTTGAACCAGAAACACGCGAATTTCTCACTATGACACGAGCACCCAATACTTTCAGGGATATTTTCCCTCCTTTACAAAATAGCCAAACTCCCCTCAATGAAAAGGTGAAGGGAGGAAGGATATGGACAGTAGAATTGATCTAAGATTGTGTCCACTTTGGGGAGAACGGCGACCCCTGTGGGTAGTGAGAGGAGGGGTGTTTTACTGTGGGAATGAGAAGCTTAGCGGAGAAGTTCTTTCGTGTATTTATGTTGTTAGCCAGAAGTTTCGATAACGATTAGTAGTATATTTCTCTAGTTCGTTCACTGTTAAATGCTATAGAAACATCGAATCTTCTTAGAAAAGATCAATTGTTAATAAATGAAGTTAAATATTGTTTTTTCTATTGTGTTTTTTTTTATTTAAACTTTTTTTCTTTTATAATAGATTCAAAATTATTCAAACGAAATGCACAGATATCCACTTTAAAACATAAAAGCAGAGACAAAATCATTTCCAGATAAAACTAAAACAGATAAAAAAAAACTTCTTCAAAAGTTTGAAATCAGCACTGAAAAATTTCAACCGCTTTCTTATTATTCAGATATTTTAAATTTAATTGTTTTAGGTACTAAATTCTAACTTCAATGGTTTGTTAAATTTTTAAAATAAATTATTATAACAATTTTCTGAAAGATAATATAGCTGCAGGCCATTGTATTTAAATTGCATTTTTAAAAGCGTACTATTAGCCCCAAATAAATTTGTTAAAAGAATTTGAGAAAGTTTGTCAAAAACTATACTCAGGTTTTCTTATGGTTATAGATCTGAATCAATTTTATTTCTCTCATAAAATTAAATATGTTTAGAAAGAAAATAAAAATAAAAACATTTTTTTTTCAACCTCGTAACGTTAACAAAATGTTTGCTATTATTCTTGATTATATATATACACTCCTGTTTATAAAAAATGCAACACCATAAAGGAATCATCATAATTAAACGAAATTTGGCGCAAATATCAATTATAGGATGTTACGTAAAATAGTAAAGTTTCAGAGCCACCGCTCATACCTGGCGTGCGCAGCTCTCTCTGAACTGATGCTGAAAGCGTTTAAATAGAGGGCTGTAGCGGGACGTTGAAAATAAATGATTATTTGTTAGTGGCGAACTTTTCGTGAGACCTAAGTATGCCTCCAAGACGAAAAAAGAAGAAATTCCAACAACTTACGGAGTTTGAACAGGGGAGGATTATCGGCCTTCGAGGAAGGAGAATTTTCCTATCGCACAAAAGGAGCTCGTGTGCAGTAGAACAGTTCCACACTGATGCTATTTTGGAAGCAATGGAACGACGAGCACCAAACAACTCGAAAAATAGGCAGTGGACGACAAAAGGTGATGACAGCGCGCGACGATCGACACCTGCTCCGCATGGCGGTGAATGACTGTACAGCTTCCTCCAGGCAGTTGGCAGCAAGTTCATCTACTGCTACAGGTGTACTAATGTCGGCTTCGTCAATTCTTCGACGTCTGCTACACCGTGGATTGCGTGCAAGAGTGTTTTTGTACAGGACTAACGGCTAACCATCGACGGCTGCGTCTGCAATGGGCTCATGAGCTCAGAGCCTGACAAGCTGATTGGCATCAAGTTGTCTTTTCAGATGAATCATACTTCAATTTGTGGGACTATGCTGGCCGCATTCGTGTTAGACGCTGTGGCGATGAATGCTACTTTCCAGAGTGTGTTATCGAACGACATAGTGTCCTAACACCCGGAGTTATGGTTTGGGGTTCGTATCATGGACGATCCAATTTGCTACGAATTGAGGGTAATCTCAATAGCAACAGGTACGTCCGTGAAGTGCTACAGCCCGAAGTCGTTCCCTTCCTTCAAGGTATCCCTGGAGCTATCTTTCAGCAGGATAATGCACGCCCACATGTTGCAAAGACAGTTCGAGACTTCTGTTCAGACCACCATGCAACTTCTTCCTTGGCCTGCTTATTCGACGGATACGTCGCCTATCGAGCACGTGTGGGATTTGGTGGGTCTGCGTCTCGCTCGTGATCCACGTCCTGCAGCTTCAAAAGACGAACTTTTGCTGCGCATACAATCAATGTGGCATTCTCTTCAACAAGCAGACATTCAAATTCTGTTTGATTCCATGCCACGTCGTATAGCAACACCTATTGCAGGGCGTGGTGGCTACACCAAATACTGATTTCGGACACTTAATGTTTTCTTTTTTGCTTTGAAAATTTCGTCATTTATTTGTACTAATACAAGTCGTTTGTGAATTTCATTTAATTCTGATGATTCCTTCAAGGTGTTGCATTTTTTTAACAAACAGCAGTTAATATATATATACACTCAAGAGCCAAAACATTATGACCACCTGTCAATAACGAGTTGGCCCACCTTTAGCGCGCTACACAGCTTCAACCCACCTTGGCATGGATGCCACCAGTCCTTGGTAGATGGCCGGAGACAGATTGTACCAGATGTTTAAGCAAAGGTCACGCAAATCCGAGATATTACGAATTGGTGGTCTTTAAACTCTGAGCTGCCATCCCATGACATACCAAATGTGTTCTATCGCATTGAGATCCGGTGAGTTAGGCGGCCAGGACTTTAACTGGAACTCAGCATCATGTTCCTGGAACCACTGCAACACAATTTTAGCCTTGTGACACGGGGCGTTGTCCAGTTGGAACATTCCATTTCCAGCTGGAAAAACAGAGGCCCATGTAAGGGTGCAACTGGTCCGCAATGATGTTCAGATACCCTGTAGCATTCATGGTCTGCTCTACCACAACTGCGGGTCCCAGAGACGCCCAAGAGAACGTCCCCCAAAGCATAATACCGCCACCACCGGCCTGTGCATGAACTACTGTACATTGAGGGAACAACTGTTCGCCTGGAAGATGGCGTATCCTGACACAGCCATCGGCGTGATGAATGACAACTGTGATTCATCTGACCAGACAATTCCCTCCCACTGACCCATGGACCAGTCGCGATATTCCCGGGCCCGGCGTAGTTGGCGATGACACTTGGTCAGCAAAGGCACACGAGTGGGACGTTTGCTGCATAGCCTTATAACCAACAGTGTGCTCCGATGCTCTTCTACTTGTGCCTGCATTGTATTGGGCTGTCAGCTCAGCTACTGTCTGGCTCCGGATTTGCTTCACCATGCGAGATAGTCTCCGACGACCTTTTTCTTTGATAGCGTGGGGACGTCCAACACCATAAGTACTAACAAATGTAGATCACGAACAATCCACGAGTCGTGCAGTTTCGGAAATACTTGTTCCGAGCCTTCGAGCCATTACAATCTGCCCTCTATCAAAGTCGCTTAGATCCGCAGCCTTTCCGATCACACACAGAAGTAAGTGAAAGAATTATTCTTCAGATTCTCCAGCAGCAGTTAAACACCACTTTCACCTGATCATGCGCCTTCCACATCATCCAGACGAGTTCATTGCAAAATGTAGGTTGGTCATAATGTTTTGGTTCTTGAGAATATATATATATATATATATATATATACATAAGGAAATTTAAGCCACCTGCTTAAAGTATTATAAATTAAGCAGATGTGTGTGTATGTGGGTGTTTGTTACTTAATAAAATTTATCAACTAGTTTGTATTTTACATCATTCCAAATATTTTGAAACTCTTTTTGTCTTTAAAGTCTCATATTGACGCAACGTTTTTAGAAATCAGTGCATAAACTATGTACGAAAACAATTATTTTCCAATTTTTATATCCAAAAATGAACGAATTTCGTTTCCAAACTGGTTCCTACGGAATCCTGACTTTCTTGTGACTGCCAAGGAGGTCCGTGGAAAATTAAAATTCATTTGGGGGTGCATAGACTAAGTTAGGAGTCTGCGAAGGGCGTAATATAAGGTAAAATATTTGTCACCCATTTCCATTATTGTGAAAGTTGAAGTAAACTAATAATGACTTTTTCGTGTTAAAAAATCTAGTGTAAATATTAAAAATTTTAGAGCAAAATATTTTACACAGGTGATTATAAAGTATAAGTAATGACAAGCATCACAAGGTGGAGGTCGGGCCGATCGCGGGTATGGCCGTCTATACAGATTTAATAAGAAACGGAATCTCTTCGCTACACTAAATAACTTGTCGAAAATATAATAATTTAAAAGAGCTTTACATTTATTTCACCAACAGTTTAATTTTGTTTTGTGGGTGACCCTATATGGGAAGTCAATGTCACAAAGTTTTATTGATTTTGAACAAAAAGCAGTATTATATTGTTCTTTATAAATTTGTCAGTTCTTTGTGTGTGTGTATTGCTACCCATTTCAATAACTCACATATTTCATTGAAAAATAAATCTATTTCTATATTTTAATGCAAAAGTTATAATTTTAATAAATCCTACTTCAGTTATCTCAATGTTTTATTTACACGTTATTTTTACGACAATATTTACCATCAGTCTATAATAATTAGGTTTAATTATAACTATTTTTTACTCCTGACTTTAGTTTTTGATTATAGAGAAGCATTATGATTTTTTTATCTTAACACCTATCTCCATGAGGAAAAATAAGACTAAATATGAGGGCCTCATTTATTTGGGAGTTATTTTATTGCGTAACACACATTCATGACCTTGAAGATTCAGGAATCCAAGATTTGATTATCTGCTTGGATATTTCGCTTACGAGCAATTGTATACAGAACAAACTACTCCCTACAACATGATTCATAGGAAAAAACGTAAGAGATATTGGTTTTCAAAATTTTGAATTTTAATACCGTATTTCTGAAACAAGGTCAAATGTTAAAGACGATACCTGAATTTGCTCTCCAAGAATGGGTTTCGAGTCACATAGTTCCATTCAACGTAGATCAGTGCCATCGATCTGAAAGGTCGATGTTAGCCAATTTAGAATTCAAATTGGCTCGGGATTTTCTTAAAATCTTCAGAACTGTATCTTTTCAATCTAAGGTCATCTATCGTTAAGTCATCCCATTGAAAGACAATACTGACCCATAGGCTAGCGAAGTTGATACACGTTAAATACGTAGAGGCTCAAAGTTTTTTCATTTGTATGATAGAGAAGTTTGGAGAGTGGGGTTCTAGATCAGGTGTCCTCCTTATCAATTGACTATGACTCAAAACTACGAGAATCATTGTCAATCGTGCAACCTCTATAAGTACAGCGCCAGTAAACAATCAATCAGTCGATGAACTAAAGTTAATGCTGGATTCGTAATTCTAAGCCTTAGTTAAGTAGCAACTACGAAAATATGCAGGTACTTCACTTTCCTAACTTCCATATCACTCCATCTAATGACTTTGAGGACACTTTCTTTTTTTAATTCACCTTAAAACTCTGAACTTTAACCTTACAATAATCGATACAACCTTGTAATAATCGATAAGAAATAAAACAATTATTACGTGACTGCTAAAATCTTATTACACTCACTTTAGATCCGTGGTCTTCAAAACGTGCTCTAGAGACTCCCAAACTTCCACAAGTCAACCTAAGAGACTCTGCTAGTTAAAATAAAATTTCGGAAAGAAAATTGTAAATGTGTAAACAAAATAGAAATGTACATTTTCGATAAAATTTGTATGGCCGTGAGTATACAAATTGTGTTCCCAACGTGGGTCGTAGGTCCCACAAGGCAGGAAATTTTTTAAAAAGATGCAGTACCAGTTAGCTTTATTTTAGAGTAATTTCTAGCAACTTTTACTTCTTTGCATAAGTGCTCTCAGGTGTTATTGCAAGAGGTATAATATGGCTAAGAGATAAGCCTCAACAAAAATTATAAAAAAACATCCGTGTTTTATGACATGTCTTTGGGCGAATGAAGAGAATGGGGGTAGAATGTCCCAGTAAAAAAATACCTTTTTTTTAAGAAAATGATTAGAAACGTGTCAATTTCACTTGGGAAATATTTATTTAACTTCCCGTATTTATACGGAGGAGACAAAAAAAAAGGAGAATTTTCCTTCCGTATTTAAACAGCAGAAGGTAACTATATCTTCGTTTTTCCAATTCTCGTGTAGTCCCTTGAGATATAATGCACAAGTATTTTAATCATTGCATAAGAGAAAGGGAAAAAATTGGTGTATTTGCTGTTATTATATATATACACTGGTGTACAAAAGTTAAGCATAAATCGTAAAATGCGAAAAACATGGAGTAAATATTCGTAAAATTATTCCAAATTTCTTGCGAATATTAATTGGGTGAAGAAGAAACATTGGGTTTATGCAAAACTTTTCAGTCGACTACATCCTGCGCGAAACACCGGCGCATGTCGGAATGCGGAGAAACCAATTCACGCAGCATAGGCAGTTCAGACAAGTTTCGTGCAACTGCTGTGCGAAGGAACGTTGTTAACCATTAAACAAGGTGAATGATGGCACAAAGACGCCACTTAGACATGTTTACGAAAGGAAGAATCGTTGAAATGCTGGAATCCTCACGATTACAAAACGAAGTGTCTCGAATTCTGAATGTGGATCAATCTGTGATCTCAAGACTGTGGCAGAGGCTTCAAAGAACGGGAGATGTTACCCGACAACCAGTATCAGGTCGACCAAGAGTCACAACCCCTCGCCAAGACCGATATCTGGTAATAAGTGCGCGACGTCAGAGGGGCAGTACTGCCAGAGCACTCAGTTCGGCGCTCACAGTCGCCACAGGAATACGAATTTCGAGACAAACTGTTTTCAGGAGACTCAATCATGCTGGCTGTATGCCAGAAGACCAGCAGTTTGCATTCACCTCACGTCTGACCATAAACGCGCTCGTTTAAACTGGAGTTTCAAGTATCAACATTGGAGTGTGGGAGAGTGGGCCAATGTGATGTTCAGTGACGAGTCCCGGTTTAGTCTGAGTAGGGATTCTCGCCGGGTAACGATATGGAGAGAACGTGGAGCACGTTTCGAACCAAGAAACATAGCAGAAAGACATCCTTTTCCATCAAAGGGAGTAATATTATGGACAGGCATTATGATGGACGGCCGCACAGACCTACATTTCTTTGACACGAGGTCTGTGACTGCTCAAAGATACAGAGACGAAGTTCTTGAGCCTTATGTTCACTTGTTTCGAGGTGCTGTCGGTCCTGACTTCAAATTCATGGATGATAATGCGCCATGTCACCGAGCGGTGCTGATTGATGATTTCCTTGAAACGGAAAACATCCAGCGCATGTCGTGGCCTGCGAACTTCCCTGATTTAAATCCTATCGAGCATGTGTGGGATATGCTCGGGAGACAAATTGCAGCTCTTTTGCACCCACCAAGCTCCGTTACAGGACTGAAGAGAGCTCTCCTAGAAGCTTGGAACCGTTTGAGCCCACCACTCATTCATCATCTCATAGCAAGTATGGTTAATCGCTGTGCAGTGTGCCTGGCTGTCAGAGGTGACCACACGCCTTATTAAAGTGCAGCATCAGTATTTTATTTAATGTTGTAACGGATCTATACGGTTTCCACTAACCTCCTCAATATTTCTTTAAAGTTTTATTTATTTCAACCAATCTCCACCGGGAGCCAAAGCGTGATTTATGCAAATGAGATATATTATATAAGTTCGGGTTTAGCGAGTCAACAAAAAAGGTAAAGTGAAGAGTTAGGAGAGTGAAGTCAAATGAATTAAAACATCGGTAGATCACGCGGTTCTTGACAGTATTAGTTAGCAGTTACGTGACGAGCTACGCCGGAGAGCAGTAGATTGAAATTGGAAAAGATTCCTTATTACCGAGTGGGGATCCTTATCTATTATCCTATCCAGCCAGTAAAGAATTCATCACCACGACGGAACAGCCGACGTTAAAAGGATAAGGTTAGTGATTTAGAATATTGTGAATGCGTGTACGTGTTTTAGCTGTAATTGTACGTGTTTGATCTTTCGTGGATTCAGTCGCGATTCCGTAGTTCCGCTAGTAGTAACTCCTTCTCATACTCCACTGTGTTTTATTTCTCTTAAATTTGAATCGTGTGATTATAGCCTTCTGTGATTAATAAGCATCAATAAATATAGTGATTTGCAACTATGTCTCTTGATTTCTCTAATCCGCCTACACGTCCAGAAACATTTAACGGTAGACGGGGAGATAATAATCTGAGGGGAGGGTATAATTCACGACAATGTTTTCTTTCATTTTCTCTTTAAAGTGTGAATCCTTGCTATGCTCAGTTTTCTTTCAAACTGCTACTTTGGATAATAAAATTAATTATTATCATTCTTTTGATTTGCTTCCTTATTTTATAACCATTTTACACTCGCATATCACGTTTCCCAACGTTCTGATTTACAGTTCCTTCTTTATTCACATAATTATCAATTATGCTTAACGTTTGGACAACAGTATATATATATATATATATATGTAATAATTCCATGTAATATAACCCTTTTAATTATCTGGTCCATCCCTTCAGGACCCACATTTTAATAATAAATTAGCCATCCGCCTAACGAGAATATTTTAAACTACATCTAGCTACCCACTCAGATCATGTGATTTGAGCCGCCTGTAAAAACTGAGATTCCTGGAGACCGCTTCCTCTTTCTCTTTCGCTTCTGTATTTGTCTGCTTAACATGTAGCCGGCTGCAGCTTGGTTTGTGTTAGTGTATTTGTGTTGTGTGTGCATGTTTCATTGTGATTCCGTTCTATCTATGTGTCTTCATGTTCAGCGTGCAATAAACAAGAATAACTAATATCAAGACTGCCTCCTCAATAATATTGATTATGCCACACCAATCGTCAAAAATGGTTATTATAAGGAAATATCATTCCAACGGCCATCGAATCTTTTACATTTATATATATATATAAACCTTTTCGCGTTACCATTTTTAACGTTTATATACATAAATGTAGATCATTATTATTAATTTCTAGGAATATTTTTATTTTAACTAGCATGCATAAGGGTGTATTTTCTTAGCTTAAATGCACCATAATCTTCCAAAGTTATAAACATTTTAATGTCATTCAGAACAGCGTACTTAAGTGAAAACTATTCTCAAAGTGTGTGGCAACAAAAAAAATATAGAATTAAATTAAACACAGAATATAAAATGCGATTGCAGAAGAGTTCAATAGAGTTATATTTTTAGTTTTTTGCAACAAAAAAGAAATTTAAATACATATATATATCCTAATCACTAAATAAAATACAAGGATAGGTGACACAGGTTGCCTGAATTAATGCTATTAATGAATGAGCCACATTAAATTTATGTCGAAATTTTTTTATGAAAAATACAATACTCTTCTTTGTGTTCACATAAAGTAGCTATAACATGTTGTTTTATTTTAAATGTTATTTTTTTAGATATATTCTTCAAAGGGTGGGGGTATGGGGTTCAACGAATATGTACACATTAGTTCAAAGGGTTCAGTGTGAAAACATAATTTTGTGACGGGTCTATACGCAACCTCCTACTAATAATCCTCTTGGGTATTCTTTGGGGCCAGAAAAATTTATCAATCTTCTCCCAAGAAGAAAATATGATATGCAAATTAAGTTTATTATACATAGTTCTTGTTCACGAGTTAAGGGAGTTAGTGAATTAGAAGTGAAGAGAATAAATAACAGAAAGTTAGAAGGTTAGAAGTATAGTTAACTAGAGGTAACAAGAAAGATACAAGGTGAAGATTACCACAAATAGTTAGAAATGCCTTGTAAAAAATTATAGTCAGAAGTCAATATAGATAAATTGAATTGATTAGAAGACTGCCTAAGTTCAGGTACTGTCACCTTCATGTTACGTTGATATTAAAATATTTAAGTGGTTAAGCGGGCATTAGTTATATATCTACCATGTAAAGTAATATTAAGGTAGAAATATTATTATAAAAGGTTTATTTAATGTATTCTCCCCAAACGTGACTCTTCTCTCCTCCTTGTTGTCTGACTGGATCATCCTATTAATAGTGTTGCATTGATTTGTGTTTGAGTCGATTAAAGTGATAAATAAAATAATTGAAATTTATCATGTCGAATAATCCTTCACTTCCTTCAACACCTTTAGCTGGGTCACAGGGTAGAAGGGAACTAGGTTTGTTACAATTTGAAAACCACTGCTTCAGATCAACCTTTTAACAGCTAGAAAAATGTTGCTTAAAATTTGAACATTATGCATTTATAATTTTTTGCATGTTTATAATCCGCATTTCATACTGCATTTGAGACCATATTCAATGTACTGTATCATATGTTTTAAAAACTCCTCTTACATATAGTTAGTTTGTTTTAGAGGTGCTAGTGTTAACTCATTGTGGTCTGGGATGAAAGCTACATGCTGCATTAACTGCTGATTGTTTAATGTACGAAAAGGAATGATTTTGTTGAAGTGCAACACGTGTTACAAAACGTCTTGAAAAGTTTAATCGTACTATTTTCTAACAAAACTAATAGACTACTGTATCGCTCCATACAAATTAATATTCTCAAAGTAAAAAATAATTATTCCTACTCCTAATTATCTCAATCATAATTCATTTGCATTAAATTCACCGAAGCTCTCATCCTAAAAGATACTGGCTTTGGTAGCAATCAAGAACCTTTAAAGAAAACAGGTCTTTTTGAAACAATACCGTAATCATGTAGGAATGTTCTTGGCAACATGTACTCTTTCACTAGTTCGGAAAGAGAGGGCTAATTAATCTTGGCTTTTCATTCTTAGAGTGCGTCACTAAAAGTTCCTGTCAAAAATAACACGTGATGAAAAGAGCGAGTGTGATCGTAGCGACGCTCTGGCTAGCGGGATTGAGACTGAGGGGGAGAGGTTGAAACGAGCACCTTATTGAATGGCATGTGTCATCATTAGGGAGAAGAGGAGAGTGATGAGGCAACAGTGTAATGGAGAGTACAAAACGACTAACGGATCGTATGACAAAAATACGAAGGGGATGGGAATGTGAAGCATTAACACTGCAGTAACGAGCTGGGGAACACAGAAAAAAAGTTACCATTATGATAAAATGCGTTTTCCTTGAAAATTCTTCAAGCAGAATGATTTTGTCGTTAAAAAAAGAATTGTGTTTTTGCGTTTGTTTTCTTTTGTTAGAAGTGTTAGCATAATGATAAATACATTTCCGTGAAGCTGCTTTTTTCAACAGAATGGGGGTTTTTTAAGAGGGAAAGGGTTTTGTCAACAGTGCGGTTTCGTGTCTATTTTCTTTTTTCGAAAATGTGTTGACGTAGATTTTTTTTATTTCTAATGCAGCTAGAAATATAGAGATAAGTATCTTTACGCCATACAGAGATCTAGAATTAAAATACTACAATAATACAATATAAAGAGCATACAAAACTAAAACGGACACTGAAAAGTCTATATAAAGAAATAATTACATAAAAATAAGAATGAAAAGGATAATATAAAAGATTAAAATAATATACAAATATAAAATCCCACCGCACTAAGACAAGCCTTCTTATTTTTACAGAAAGAGGCCCTCATGAAGGGACTGAAAATCAATGAGTATAAGACCAAATACATACCTTGTACTAAATAATGTTTTAACAACTCCCACTTTAAAATTGAAGATTATATTTTTGAAATTGTTGACAGAGTTTCACTTATTTAGGTTCGGAAATTAACAATAGAAACGATTTATTGCTGAAATCCAAAAGAAAATTACTATGGCTAATAGATGTCTTAATGGAATACGAAAATATATGAAATAGAATTTAATCAAAAGAAAAACAAAGGTTTTATTCTATAAAAGTCTTTTAAGATCAGTATTAAATTATGCAGGTGAAACTTGGTCTATGTCTCGAACAGATGAGAACATGATAAGTATCTATGAAAGGAAGATTTTAAGGTTTATTTTTGGAGGAATTCAGGAAAATGGAACGGGGCGAAGAAGATCAAATTTCGAGCTCTATCAATCATATAAAGAATCGGACATCGTTAACTTCATCAAAATACAACGAATTAAATGGGCAGGTCACGTTGTCAGAATGGACAAAGACTGCACCACTAAAAATGTCTTCAATGCCCAACCAACTGGCACACTAGAAAAAGGTAGGCCAAATATTAGATAGATTGATGACCTAGAAAAGATCTCTTAGTTCTGACAACTAAGAATTGTAGAGCACTAGCAGGAAAATGTCTAGACTGGAAAAGGCTTCTTGAGAAGGCCAAGGCCTACCTTGGGCTGTCGAGCCACTGAGGAAGGAAGGAGATATATAAAAATAAAACGGGATCAAGACTGCAAATCTCTTAGGTCACCTGTCTTCCAGTATCTGGAGAAAACATTGTGTTCTGAGAGAGCACTGAGCAGACGGGGAAACGCTCAGCATTCATCACCGCACCATGCAATAAAGGAGGCAAGTTGGACTATCAACTATTTGTTTATGTAACTGAGAATAAATATAATCTGGATTGAGAGATACAAAAATATTTTGAATATCACCACAACATAAAACTTTTAAAATTGATGTTATTAAAAAGTTGAACCACACACACACATCTTTGTGATTAATTTTCATTAGAATATCCTGATTTGAGGGTAGAGCCCCGAAAGAAATCAGATGTAGACCTTAATCGTTCTCTTTTATGCAAGAAACATATTTATAACTCTCAACTCTTGAGGAAACAACAAACGTTAGCATCTATTTTAAATGTGAACAGAATATACTAGTTATAATTAGATGATCAAAAGATACACCCGCAACTACTACAAAATCTAATCTTAGTCTAGACTTGGCTTATCAATATCAATGTCAGAAACAAAAATCATAGAGTTGTAATCTTTCTTACACAAGACCACAACTCGATTTCTTATGTGGTCTATTCCTCTAGTTTAAGTTCTCATTTTTCCTCTACATTTTTTCCCCTCTCTTTTGATTCGAAAATACGTTTAAAATAAAAACTAGAAAATACAGTTCGGTTCAGTGATTGCATCTTTGCACAATTTTTGAAAAGGGGACATAAGCTCTCCGGAAGTAGTGGGATCGATAGAGCAGAATAAAATCATTCAAAATAATAAAAGTATCACAGGAGTGAGCCTCATAAAGTTACTTATTTTTGAACAGTTAAAAGTTTCAAAAAACAAACAAGAAGTAAAATTCAGACAAACTGAATCAAGGATATAGTCTTAAATCTTAAAGGGATCATGAAAAAAAAATTCAAAATTGACAATCTCAGCAAAATTAAGGAGTCATGACAGTCTTTTAAACTCTTAAAGGGAGATTTATGTTAAACACTTGGAGCAATATATCGTTGAAGTTAAGTACTATAAAATTATCCTCAAGCATCCTTAAAGTGATAAAAAGTAAATGAATTATCTCAGTTAATATATTATAATAATACCAATTTAATTTTCGAATAATTTCTGGGAATTCTACTGACGTGAATTTTTTTTCCAGTAAAATACTATGTTTTAGTTGATTAATTATTTATTAACGTCCTACTTTAAAGCCTTGTGAGATTTATTGACGATATACATTGTCATTAAGAATCAAGTGACGAAAACGTCACTTAAGGTGGCATTTTACTCTCCAAGTTTCAACACCATGCTAACGTGAAGAATTCAAGCTTTGGCTAATTTAATTTACATCAACCTTTCTCCACGGCAAATCTTTAGTGGCACCAGGACTCGAACTGAAGATTGCACTGTAGTAATACCGACCGAGAGCCAAGGCTATTCGAGTACTGTAGTAGTAACTTTGTGGAGCAGTTTTTTCTTGATGATATAATTCCTGTTGTTGTTGCCGTATGTTTCATACGAAAGACAGAGATGAACAGAAACACATGCACTACAGACACAGAAGAATATAGACATTTATTACAAAGATGATCCCAACATGGAACAGAAGGGGTGCGCTGATTTCCATTCGAGACTGGAATCCATTTCAGGTGAAAGTCCGACTTCTTTCCTCGAAGATACATCCATGCCTTATTTGGAATTCGAACCTGAACCCACTAAATTACAAGCCGAGTGTCATAACCACCATACTAGGTAGGGCGGCTATAATTCCTGTACCAACAACATTTATGATCTGTATACGTTTATGTGTATTTCTCATTCTTCTATATACTTCTACGAGAAACAGGAAAACTGCATATATATGAAAATAAAAAATTGAATTTTACATGAGTAACAAAAGAGTCATTAAAAAGCACTTAGTTCTGTTATATAATTCATTTTGTAATTTATGCTTTCTTTCCCTTTATAATAGGGCTGCGGATCGTTAATTACCATTGCAGACACAGTAGATTCCCCGTGAGCTGGTATCACTTTTTAGTGTGGCCCCATAAAGGTGGATATCAATTGCCTCAACGTTATTTTGACACCTGGTTTCCTTCCCAGATGTATGCAACTGAGCTCTGAGGATGCGAAATTATCCTAGGAATTTTTTATTTTGTCGAGAACACCCAAGCCAAACTAGGGATTTTTAACACACCGCATAATCATACGACATGGATGCTGTCGATTTTCAGCCGATATCGAACTTGTAAACTTGGCCGTACAAGGCCAACGCCAAATCAACTACGCCACTCAGCAGGCTGTTGTACTTTATGTTTTGTAAGCTTTCTTATACTACTTATAACTAATTGATTATGAATAACATTTACCATATTTTTGTTGGTTTTTATAATGAACCTTTTATTAAATATAATTGACTTTACTATTAACTTTTATTTAATTTGTTACGAATTATTAACTTCAAAAATAACATTTCTTTGAGAGAAAATATCAACGTTTAAACTTACATTTGACTGATTACCACAAATATTGATTCTTTACAATATAAATTGTTCATGTTAATTTTAACTAAAAACGTATTTTTTCCAAAATTTATAATTAGATTTATCACCCAAAGTATTTCCAAGATGGATGAGAGAGTGAGGACAATGACGTGTTTAAGATATGTATTATACGAGTGTGTGTTTGGAAGATTACAATAAAAATTCAACTATTGTAATTGCAAATACTCATTTAATAACATTGCTAATGTGTTATATATATATAATGCAACTTAAATAATTATATTAAAATAAGCATCTCCATTGAGTATATATTAACGTCGCACTACGAAGCTATACATGACGGGCCTCGTTATTTGAACCATGTTCAAGTGACGAGAATGACACCTGAGCTGTGACACCCCTCTCCTAACTTCCACACAACACCAACCGGTGGACGTTTGAGCTTCGACGTATTTGATGTGTGTATTGGCCTTCCGTCGGGTTTTCAGCGATACTAGGATCGAACTCATGATACACTAGTCACAATTCCAGCCGCATAATCATCTCCAGAAAACACCAGGTAAGAACTTTTCTATAATAAGCCAATTTACATTGAAAAAATCCTTCATTAAAAAAGAAATAGACGAAAAGAATATTCAATCAGAAATCTATTACCTGAAGTCCTGAAGACATTTTTTTTAAGATTATCTTTCATACTGAATACTATGTTTCTTTTTGAAATTCTCGAGTGAAATTTTTATTCTTCTTTGCTTTTATAACAAGCTGACTTTTTCACAGATAAACATCATATCAATTTAATAGGACGATGTTTTCGAATTCTATTTTAAATCAATGTTTGATTCATATTTTATCAAAAGGGCTAAGTAAATGTTATTGCATGATTTATTAAATTAAAAGGAAGACCTTAGCATAACGGGAATGCTGTAACTTTTAAAAATGATTTATTTTTTGTACCACCTACATAGGTAATTTATTTCTTACTACTTATATCGCTAATCTTTGAATTCAATAACATAAATATTACAAGCATTTTAAAAAATTGACTTTTATAAAGATGGGCCTTAACTTTTTTGAAATTGCTAATGGAATTTTTCATATAAAGTGCATTTTCTAAAGAGCAATGTAAATTCAGTTTTTTATATTTAAAATTTATACATTTTCTCTGTATTATTCCAAAACTAATTTATCTTGCATCAAAGATCAATCAGCGGTTACTCGTATTTCCCTCGATGCTTTGAAATGTAAGCAAGTAATATAAAAAAAAATTTAATCAATTACATTTAGGTAAAAAAACAAAAAAAAATGTTTTATTTTTCTTACTTTTTATTAAATAGTTACAATTAATATAAATATGTATATACATATGTCAGAATCACAGTATTAAGTGACAAAATAGAGAGTGATCTTTCCTTTCTATATATGGTGTTAGACAATTTTTTGTGTGTGTTTGTTACTATTTATTAATTAATTAAATTTAATTATTCTAATAAATAGTGTAGTAAAAAAGTAATCATAATCGCAGAAAACAAACCATCCCAGATGGAATTTGAACCCACGACCTTTGAATTATAAGTCCAACATGCTATCCATTGCGCTACAGGGACACAGCGAACGAGTTTCCTTTCTATATATGCTGTTGGACTATTAATTTTGTTACTATTTATTCATTTTTAATTTAATTAATGGCTTAACATTTGAAAAAACTGTACTGGCATCAAGTGTCATCCACTACAAGTTTAAAAAATGTACTTGAACTTGAATGGATGAATAGAAAGTAAGTTATTAACGATTGAAAACTTTAACAAGATATATAAATAAATATATAAATATATATATAGATAGATAGATAGATAGATAGATAGATAGATAGATACAGAGAGAGAGAGAGAGAGAGAACTTATAGTAGGAATTGTGAAAAATATGTCTATGATTTTGAATGGTAGAAGGAAAAATGTATGAAAAATGCATTATTAAGAAGGGAAAGATATATAAATACTATTACCTGAATAGAAAAATTATCTAATAAAGTGAAATTTTCAAATTTCACACAATAACTTAATTTTAAAATTTCTTGCCAATGATATTCAATTCATATCCTATTCCCCCTTTCACTTCAGAGTTCAAATTTTAGATTTTAACAAAATAGAATATTACCTTTCTTTATAAAAAAATACTTTGTAAGGGCAAGTATTCTACATCAGACTAATATATTTATTATTAGTCATTAATTCTTAAAAAGAAATTATTTGATTTAAAAATTTGAATCTTAATGAATTTATATTAATTTATATACAATCAAAAATAAATTGAAATAATTAACCAAATTATTTTTTTAATATAAGTATTATTCTCACCAGAACAACTAACATCCGACTTTCCATCGATTTCCAAAAACTGCTCGAAACTCCCCACTAAAAACATTTTCCCAAGTGTTTTGATTCTCTCTCTCCCCTCAAGTGAAAGAAATTAAGAAAAGGTTCGATTGTGTAAGAGACTATTTGAAAACAATTTGTAAATGAAGTATCCGGATATCGACAGATTAAAAAAATAGAGCAAAGAAGACACCGAAAGAGAGAGAAAGAGATGAAAGCGGAGAGCGAAGAGGAAATAAAGAAAATTCGGTGGATGGGCAACAATTCCTTCCCCTTTTCATCACCACCTAAACGAATACAATAAAGCATTGAGAGAGGCGATTGGATGTGCCGGGAGCTCAGTTTGGAATGATATTTGTCCTGTCGGCCCCGTTTGATCTTCCGCTCTCGGGCCTCCCCTTTCAGCATCCGCGTCGCATCGACACTTGCCGAGTGTAAATTTTCGCGTTGGCGGCGTCTTCAGTGTTTCCACGGACTGCTTTTCATAGTCTCCAACAACCGACTCTATCAAACATTCTTTTTTCTTCACTATAAAGCGTTATCATTCATCGATAACTCTGTGCGCATATCACTGAATCTCCATTTAGATAGAGAAAATGGAGAGGGATGGGGATGTGAAGTGAAAGAGAGAAACAGAAAAAAAGAATATTTAAGCTGACTGTGAAACGATCGGAACCTTCTGAAAGGGATACAAGTACGTAAAGGGGAAGAGAAAATTACATGCATATCACAATTAAATCCAATGTCTGTTTTCCAGGGAGGTGTTTATTCGAGGAACTCCTGATGTTTCATCGGATGCACTGAAGAGACAAAAGAGGATGAAGGTCTATGTATAGAAATCGGCAGGATTTTAACTCCCAGAATGGAAGTGGATAAGGTATTCTTCAGTACAGAAAATTTTACATGATTGAATTTGTTTGAAGTATATTATTTTAAAAGGAAAGGTTTTGTTTTGAATGTGATGAAGTTGTTTCCCTCCATTTTAAAGGAGAGGATATTTTACTTCCATTTCTGATCCAAACTATTCAGGGGCCCTTTGTTTGAAGAGAGTCCCAAGTAAACTATAATGACAACTGTATCCAGAAAAATATGTTGGCTTTCATAATATATTATGAAAATAAATTAAGAAGGATGAATAAATACTCATAATAGATTTCATCATTGAGAAGGATCTACTAAGAATTGGTTAATTGTTGTCCTAATTAAGTCATTCAAAATTTAGATTATGATCCCCATCTCGAGTTAAACTTTTTCATTTTTATTTTTAGAAAAATAAATATTAATCTTATAAGTAAAGATGAATCGTCTCAAAACATTTCAGAAATTAAGAGAATACAAATAATAAATGCAAGACTAGAAGCAGAAACTAACGAAAAACTTTCTTGAGAATTAATTTATTAGAGGAATTAAAATTTTATATAGAGCACACACACATAACTATATATTATAATATTATTTCACACTTGGGGAACCTCCTCTTTGTTAAGTTTCAGTGCAATTCGTTGTAGAATTGCAATTTTGTAAATGGTAAGTAGATTAAAAAATTATAATAAAATAAACTTTTTATAGTTATATTTTTCAACTGTGTTCTAAAAACAAAAAAAAAATATTAAGGAAAAGCTTTACAGCCAGTTTTAAAAACCTAAAGTATGCAAGTTCAGAAAGTCAGTACCTTAAAATCTGCTCAGCGTAATTCATGTAATTTTATTTTGTATTAAAAAGTATGGTTATATATAAGTATCTGGCATATATGGTAATCAAGGCCACGAACGTGTGGCTGGTACTTCATGAGTTCGAGCCTTGTGCCGCTGAAGACCCACCGTGTAGAGGTGGCCATTGTACGTTAAACCTACCTAAGCTCAAACATCCTCCCGTTGGTATGATGGGGAAGTTAGGAGAAGGGAGTTCCACAGCTCAAGTGTCGTCCTCGTCACTTAACCATGGTTTAAAGTTACGAGGTAAGTCGCCAATAGCCCTCGTGCAGCTTCATAGAGCGTCGTTAATGTAACTATCACTCAAGTATCTAGTATAAGGTTCGAACGGTGATTTTCCTACAAGGGTTCACTATACCTCAAAAAGTACTCAAATGATTTGTTGCAATTATGCATGCAAGTGAAAAGCAATTTTATATGCATTTTATATTTTTAGTGAAGCATCTTTTTGATATTCTTTCGGATACATTTGAAAAACTTGTACACTGCTGGCCACCGTAAATGCAACACCCTGAAAGAAGCACGAAAATAGCATGGAATTTACAACATGCTTTAGCGGAGGTGAGATATGCAAATTATTAGAATTTCAGCGCAGACACACATCACGCACGCCTGTGGCGCCACCTCAAAGAGCTATTTAAGGCTTGAAGATTTTGACGATTTCAAGTTCGGCAATTGTGTTTTTGTGTGGTTTTTTTTCAAAAAACGATCAGTTATGTCTCGTAGAAAACAGCGATCAGCTTTTGATCAAGTATCCGAGTTCGACAGAGGAAGGATAGTGGCCTACCGAGATTGTGGATTATCTTTCAGGGAAATCGGTGGTCATGTTGGACGAAACCAATCAACTGTACTGCGGATATGTGACCGTTGGATGCAGGAGGGTACGACGGACCGACGTGGTCGATCGTATCCACCTCAGTGCACCACTTCACGTGAGGACAGGCAAATTGTGCGAATGGCAGTGACGGATCGCTCAGTCACATCACGAACCATAGCACCAGCACATTGAGTCTGTAACGCATCATTCAGTGTCTGCGCGTACCATCCGACGCCGTTTACAGCAGAGTGATCTGTCCACAAGACGTCCATTGCTTGGTCTACCCTTGACGGAGAACCACAGACGTCTCCGCCGCCATTGGTGCGATGAAAGAAGGATGTGGGCGGCAGAATGGAATGAAGTTGTCTTTACTGACGAGTCACGCATCTGTCTGCAACACCACGATGGTCGGATTCGAGTCTGGAGACACCGTGGAGAGAGGATGCTGAAAAGCTGCATTATGCACCGCCATACTGGTCCTGTACAGGATATTATGGTATTAGGCGGTATTGGATATCAATCTCGCACTTCTCTAGTACGCATTGCTGGTACTTTAAACGGCCAGCTCTACATCTCCGAGGTGTTGGAGCCAGTTGTCCTTCCTTAGCTTCAGGGCTTGGCCACAGCCATATTTCAACAGGATAATGCGCGACCACACGTTGCACGCATTGTCCAAAAGTTCTTCGTCAATCACCAGATTGAATTGCTTCCCTGGCCGGCTCGCTCTCTCCGAATCTTTCGCCGATAGAAAACATGTGGTCCATGGTTGCTCAACGATTGACCCAGATTACACCCCCAGCTGCCACACCAGATCAACTTTGACAACGTGTGGAAGCTACTTGGTCTGTTGTACCCCAAGAACACATCCAAAGTCTCTTTGAATCAATGCCAAGGTGTGTGGCAGCGGTGATCTCCAACAATGGCGGCTACTCTGGCTACTGATTCTGGCAAGAACCACACTTCACAGAAGTCTATAAATTTAATCATTTGATACTTGGTCAACATGTTATCTACAAAATAAATTTTGTTGTGTTATCTTTTGTCTTTCTTGGTGTTGCATTTACGGTGGCCAGCAGTGTAATATCCCTTAATTTGATTTCAAATTTAATAATCTCTTCCTTTAATGTCAGCGAGGGTTATTGGTGACGGACTTCCTAATTTGTACCTCAGTCAAGTGGCGAGGATGACACTTAACAGTCACCCCACTCTTCAAACTTCCGCATCACTCCGACGGAAGGTCTTTGAGTTTCGAATACTTTAACATGCAGTGGTCAACAGAACCAGAGAATGACGGCTAGGCTAGAGTGATTCCCCGATCGTGGCTCATAGTCCCTTCCCCGATGCGTCATTATCAATGATCCGGCTTGTAACCAGGACAACAGTAATTGCATTGTCTATGGGTAGGAGAACTGCATTGACTGCTCACAGAGATAATTGTCTTGACTGCTCACAGAGATAATTGCCTTGACTGCTCCTCACCACTGTGTAGCACCAGACGCATTTGCAGTGATGCAGGGAATACTGGACTTGGAATCTCACGGACTGGTGAATAATTGGTTTCAGGGATGATTTATACTTTAAAATGAGCACCAAAACTATGGATGACGTGTCTGGACCACCCAGGACCATGATGGGATACTCTCCCAATTATCGTCCGCCTCACAGCCCGACGACCAGGGGCCGCGGTGGCCGAGTGGTCTAGGCATCGTATCATGGCTAGCATGTCATGAGTTCAATCCTAGTACCACTAAAGACCCGCCGTGTAGGGGTCCGATGCACGTTAAATCTGTCGAGAGCTCAAACGTCCTCCCGTTGGTGTGGTGTGGTAGTTAGGAGAGGGGGTCCAGCTCAGGTGTCGTCCGCGTCACTTGACCATGGTTCAAAATTACGCGGACCGTCGCCAAAAGCCCTCGTGTTGCTAATTATTGCGACGTTAATATTCTCTCACTCTCACTCACCCGACGACCAGGAATTATGGTATGGAATACTATTTCATTTTGTAACAACCTGGTAGCAGTTGTTGGTGTTTGGAGGTTCGAGTAAAGATCAGCAATAACCAGTTCAAATTCATATTTGTACTAACTCGCTTACTTAAATCTAACAAGTAAAGGTAGGAAATGCGCCCCGTTACTAACTAGTAGAGCAATCACAAGGTTTAAGGATACTTAACATATGAGTATATCTACTTCACTTACTCTTGAAGCATTCTGGACTTCTACGCTAGACTTCACGCTAAATCTCGTACGACTTAAGGTCGTAATTCTTTAACTCAATCTTATAACTTATTCTCCAGTTATCAATAACTGAACATCCAGCGACTATCCGTCGACTAACTTCTAGTACATAAAGGTCCACCCTTAAATATAACACAACTTATTTGAATGAATCATGTCATCTTCTTCGGGAGCAAGTTTTCAATAAAACATACAGTTCAAAGGAACAAATTTACCCCAAGAGGATAAGTTGAAGGTTCACGGATAGACCCTTTACAATCTCCGGTCCCTTAGGTTGTCAGTAGTGACACCCTACATAACATGATTCTACATGATTATACGCCACGTCAACGTGATTCGACATCACGTGATGTTGCCCTTCCTTTCACAGACTTGTTTTAAAAAATTCATATTTTCAACAGGGTAATACCCGGAACCCGAGCACACACTACACATTTTCCTACTGCTTATCTTCATGCTTCTCCAACTTGTCCTTGGTCGATGTGATCTCCAGATCTCTCCCTAGTTCTACTTTTTTCTACTAAACATTTTTTTGTTCAAGTATTTATTTGTTTATTGTCTAACATATACAACCTGAAAGGGATTTAAGAGATAGAGGAGGATAGCAGTAATAATTTAGGTATTGCAGAGAAACAAGTTGTCAAATCAAAGGTTCTATCCACCTAGGCTCTATGAAACTGAAAAAAAGTTTGAAAATGACTCTTCAAAAAAAAGAACGCAATCCGAGATTTTATCTAAACTTCATTTGATTTCTGAGGTATGTTTCTAATGCTTAGATTTCCTTCTTATACATTTCTCTCTATTTATTTTCCTCTCCATCCCATGCTACGCGCAACTTACCTTTAAGTAGAATCTCTAGCTTATCTTGAACAAGTTTTGCGCTTGTGAAACTTAGAAAAAAAAGAGCTAAAAACACAATTTTACTACATATTTTTTTCAAAATTCAAGAATATGGAAATCAAAATTTGTAAACATCACCATCCAGAAAAGTTTTATGAAAGACGGTATTTCTTTTTAAACCCAAAGGTGGTGTGGAAAAAAATTGGGCTATAAACTGAAACATCACCAAAAAATAAATTTTTGGAAAGTTTTTTATCGTATACTTGTAAACCTCCAAAATAAATGTTGATTTCTAAGCACTTTTTAATTCTTATTTTTAAAGACAGTCTACTTCTTGAAAAAAATCCACTTTAAAAGGAAATTTTAAGTGTCTTTAAACATCTAAAAATTGTATGTAAAATTGCTTATCTTGGTTGATTCAAAGTTTAAGCTTTAAGATTGCAAGTACATATAATTAAATTGTGAGTTTTTTGTAGCAAGTAGATATAATTTGTAATAAAATAATTCTGAGTTGAGTTCACAAACCATCCTAAGGTAATGGATCATGAGAAAAGGAGTTTTGTTTAATTTGGTGATGCCTCAAAATTCCTCTCGATAGTAAAGTCCTGAAATTTGGCGAAAGAGAAACGAGCTCAAGTTTTCATTTACATCATCAGAATTATGGTTCAGTATCAAGAAGCCCACTTTCAATAAGCCACGAAATAGATCTAGTACATGACATTAAATTTAACAAACAAAGAAAAATGTAAGTTCAGGTTTAGGAAATTGCTTAAGCTCTTAGCTCAGCTCTAGAGTAAAATTATTCCTATTCAGACAGAATTATATTCAGTTCAAATCAATCAGAGTCAGTTTTACAGACTAATTTTTGCTTAAAATGAATATTCGTCTTAAATTTAGATCTTTAAAGAAGTTTTTCTAAGAGGAAAAAGTAAATAAGAAAATAAAATACGTATAAACAATCATTCATCTTTGTTTTCATATTTTATAACAGAAAAAAACTACCTCGATAAAATAATATTTAACAAAAATAAATATATTTTAATTCTATGTACAATTTAAGTGGAAGGAGTTTTTATTCATAAGAATTAAATCACAAATTTAAGCAATTAATAACATTTTGTATAACTGAAACTCATTTCCTCCTTAATAAAAAAGCCAGCGTTTTTAGATTTTAAGCGATAATTTTCTTTTGGCAATTTTATATAAATATGACTTTTATACGTTTTGATAAGTTGACTATTATAAGTTTTCTAAAAAATGTTTTTTGTTTCAGAAATGAATTTTTTATTTAGCATGAAATTTGATTCATTTTCGTAAATTATTGCGTTAAAACTCTCTAATCTGAAACTGTGAATTACATAAAAATCTTCAGAAAGAAAATTTTATATGAAGTATTTTATGCTTTTCTCATATTTATCGTCTAAAGAGAACTTAAAAGCTATATTCCGTATAATTCTATATAATTTTTTTCTGTTATAACTAAAACTGTGAATTCAATAATCCATGCTTCGTACTACAGTAGAACGTCATTTATCCGAACGTTTATTATCCGGAGCTTCAAATATCCGAACCCAGAGAATCAGAAACCTTGCAGCGAAAACACGAAGGTGTACAATGGTACAGCAAAAAATAAGTGATTATTTTCCACAATAAAGGTAAAATTGCGACATTTTGCACCTATTTTGCTTTCTCTTCAAGCACGTTTCCGGCATGTGATGATTTTCAATATTCATAGTGTCCGGTTTCACATACTGCATGGATCGCATTCGGTTTTCGGTTATCCGAACGGTGTCCAATCCCAATTGATTCGGATAAACGACGTTCTACTGTACGTGGTAAATATAAAAATATAAAATACAGTTTTAGATTGTGAGAGTTCAAAGGTTTATATTGTTAAAAAAAATTCATTAATTATTTATTTCTATTTTTTTCATACACTCAATTCCCACACTCAACGATTTAAATGGAACTTAGGATAATGCAAAAAATGACTATTTATAGAAAAATAATTGGCATAAAAAGAAATTATTTATATATTAGGATATTTATAGGGCTTAATTAGGATTATTTATATATTACCTATCATATATATATTAGGATATTATTTATTATATATATATCGTAACCTATTTCGATGTACAATATTATAGAAAAATATCGACAATACTTATTCAGTTTTGGAAACTTTATGAGAATAAAATATGTGAACATAAAAATGGATATGACATGGAAGAAAAAGATATCCCCATCTCCATTCTAACATAACAAGGAAATTTTAAGTAATTAATAATAATATATATTTAAATAAAATACAATATGAAGACTCAAAGAAAAATCAATACCATTTTAGAAATTCCAAAATTAAAATTTTATTATATACGGCACTTTACCCAAAGAAATTTACATAAAACCTTATAAATGGGTAGAAAAATGAATCTTTATTATTTATTTCTAATTACTTATTCTTCATATATTTTTGAATCATTTTTTATTGTTAAAAATATAACTCTCAAGAGAAATTATTTGTTTGAATTACCTTGGGAACACTTTTGAAATTTAAATAGCTGGCTATATAAGTTTCAATAATTTTCAGTATTATATTTCCAAAAAAGATTCATTTGTCTAAATCATTTTATTTTACTGGTGCTTTAAGAATTCTATGAAAATGACAAAATAATTGTGACAAAGAGCTAGAAAATTAAAAATCAAATATTGTCTTTATTGATAATATATATAAAACATAAGTGATTGTATTGGTCCCATATCCAAAACTAACAAATTTTAATTTAATTATTTACACTATATTCAGATTTATTCAAAAACATTTATATAATAGGTATAAATACTGAAATAAGTAATACATTTATATGAATAACAAGTTATGAATACCGATGTCACTAAATAAATTGATAAATATTAAAAAAATAACTAGTTACTTTCATATCCCAATTGCTCAATGTGATGATATGGTTTGTAAATGCTTTCAATAAACAACAACAGAGACTTCCTGAGAATTCATATGCTAAAGAATGGAAACCAACATTAAATATGAAATTTCTGCAAGACTTAATAATACACCCCACTATATCTATTTGTGAAAATATACTCAATCAATATTCTATCACACGCATATGCGTGGGTTCCATTAAGTTAAGCAGAAGTAAAAACAAAATCTATAGATCCACTGCAGACAAAACAGCCTAATGCAAAAAATACGTATGTTTTTTTATCTCTCAATTGTTGAACGTATTTTAATAGATCCATTATATCTTTCTTGCAGGTCATTAACATCCACAAATCAATAGTATTGTCGTAAATTTCCTTCTTAAATGCTTTAGCATATTTAGATTTATTTCTTTAAAAGTTGTAATTAACCAAAAAAATACAGTTTAAAAGAATTGTTATTATTAACTTATAATCTAGACAGTAAACTTTTATAGCCTTTTTATTGTTAAAGTATTATTTTTTCAATGGTTATAAATTCCCAGAAATCTTTTCATAATAAAAAAATAACTGGTAAAATTGGATAACTCACACATACAGAATTTTATTATTTCCGACAGATATAAATTTTACTTAATGAAGTTTTGAGTACTCTATTTTAAATTAAATTATATTATATTAATATTGTAAACACTTTTTATCATAGTGTATAGCTTCTATTTATATTTTGTTCCATTTTCCTTAATCAAATCATTTGAAATTTTAATAAATTGCACTCCTGTTTTTCGTAAAGCTATTTTTTTATACTTGTTAACTTATATATATATATATTTCATCCTCTCAAGCTATGTGTTCATTTCAATATTTACCAAATACTGTTTTTATCCAATTATTACAGAGTAACAATTTTCAGTAATTCGAGTTAATGAGACAGAATTCAGTTATTCAACTTTTATTTACTTCCCGTTTCATGGCATCAGTTATACTCGAACATCTGTTGAATCCGTATTGGAAAATCCATTAGGCAAATTCGGTGCTATTTTATAAAAAGATTCGTTGGCAAACTTTGAGTTTTCCTCCATTGGGATTTCAATTTTTCACCAAGTTACGATTGGCGAAACTTGTATGAGTATCTGTGGATGAAAACCTTAGCAAAACTGAGTTTCTACATAAGGTTTGAATTGCTTTCTTACGTTTAATGGAAGCATTTTGCTATATATATTTTTTTGTATGAGGGAGTGAGAAAAGTCATTAATAATATAACCATTTTTCTAACTTTCCTCACGAGTTGCTGCACATAAGTTCAGCTTTCATTTTTTTTTCTTCTGAGCCTCTGGTTCCAATGAACTGTTTCCAACTGTAACGCTTATTTGAGAAAAATTCTTGGAGCTAAAAGCAAAATTATTTTACGCTTAACCTGTTTTCGTTCCTTTCTTTAACTTAGTAGAAACTCAAGAATTTTCATATTGCATATCAATTTCATTCTAAAATGATACTGACACGGTATTAAGAGACTGCATTAGAATTCAATAACCCATTCCAAAAAGAGAAATGAAGTTTACATATAAATCTTCTTTCATTTATCTTAAGACTGCTAAACAGAATTTTGCAAATGGGCTTTGGGCTGAAAACCTCCTTTGATTTATAACAGAGAAAAGATTATATACATTTATATAAAAAATCTTATATTTTTAATAAATAAAAAAACGCTAAATATGAATAATCATATAATATGATAATTTTATTACTTTTAATTTCTCAAATATTTAATTAATAACATAATATATATAGAGAGAGAGCGAGAGAGAGAGATGTGTGTTACCGCGTTAAATTGTGAAATCCATTATTTCATAGAGTAACTAGGTATTCCAATAAATAAGTAGACAAGTCAGTTAAAGCATATAAAATTGTTGAATTCTACGATTTAACTAGGTATTCTATAGAATAACGATTACTTGATCGTTAAAGTATGAAATACTGCACTCAAAAGTTCTTTGAACCGGTTCTAACTGCTTTGGGAAGGATTTTTCCGATTAGGAACTAGAGATGGCCAAATGAAACATTTTCACTCTAGATATCAGTTCAGTACATATCAGGGAGAATTAATATCTATTGAAGAAGCTCCAAATATTCACAATACGCCTCTATCTGTTGCAATAACTCAAAGTTGCGGCACTGGACAAGGATTTAGAAAGTGCTCGTGTAAAAAAGAATGTGTGATTGTAAAAAGTGTGCTTGTTTCAAAAATAATAAGCAGTACAATCCAGAGTATCATCACAGCAATCCTTGCTCTAATAAATAATAAAAAGTATAATAAAGGTATCTCATAAAATATAAATTAATATTCTCTTGGATTTTTGCTTTAATAAGTTTTTAAAATGTTTTTATGGAGCAACAGTTTTTCTTCCCAGCATACATTTTTGTTGATAACAATTAAATAAAATCTATTTTTACAACATATTCTTTTTTCCTCTTTTTGTTTAATTAATGTTAGCAATATAAGCAATAAATAAATTATACCATCTGCTTTTCCTTATTATTTATCAATTATTCATCCGCAAAACAGTAAAATGTATTTTTCGAGAGATTTTAGATATGTATGATCAATTAATTTATAAAATATCTTTGAAATTGTTTAGTTTTCACTTTAACGGTCTATCCTCAGTTATTTCATAGAATAGCTAGCTATTTCATTGAATTACTAGGTAAAGTATCAAATTTTTCATCTATTATATACTTTAACTGACTTGTCTAGTTAGTTCATGAAATACCTAGTTATTCTATGAAATAACTCAATTATACGCTTTAATGGTAACATATATATTTATATTAAATATTTAAAATCACAAGCACACGTGTTTAAAAAACACAAAAATACCTTTTTCATTTTTAAAAATTTTGTAAGCTAAATGCTTTTATAACTTGCAATCGCTAATGTTTCAAATAGAGGGAGACAGAGGTGACATTTCAGGTATATTTTAATTCAATTATAATACTAAATATACTTCACAGTATTTAGTGTTATATGTGCTTAGGAATTGTCTAGTGTTTATATGCAGTCATGATTGTGATACTTAATTTTTAGATTTATGTTACAAACATTTTTATTCTGTTTCAAAATAAAACAAAAAGAAACAAAATGCTCCAAATTTCCAAACATAAACTCTTATAAGCTTATGAAAATTAAATCAAGCTAAATTAATTGAAAAAATAATTAAAATCAATCCGTTCATTAAGGTTTTCAAAAATTAATTTTATGAAACTATACAAAAAGAGATACAAATATCAAGACGAACGAAAGTATTTTAATTTAAAACATATAATATTTGCAGATTATTTTTATTTTTAATTTAGTTTTTAAATTGAAAAATACAGTCGATTTCAAATTTTTAATTTTTAAGTACATTTTAGAAACTTATAAAATTTTTTTACATATTGCTTAAAATATTGCAGATTCTTATCAAGATTTGAAATAAAGCGTTCTTGAGAATTTATATTATACACTTATTTTCTAATATATTATAATATATCTTTTTTTTTTCCAAAATTCTTCGAATTCATAATTTTAATTTTTCTTTATTTTATCTAAATATCTTCCTGTTAGTTATTTGAAATTCTCATTATGTACTTTTTGAACTTATTATAAAAAATACACTAGAGAAATTGGCTTATATGTCCCTTATTTAACAGTAAAAACAAAGTAAAAGAAAATTATAAACTAATTCCAAAACAAAGCGTTCGTGTTTATTTTCATTTTGCATTTTTCAAATAGTTAAGCAATATACCTGCGTATAATAATGCTTAAGTTAAATAAAACTCGAAATTGAAAGAGACTTTAGCATTCTAGACTACTTTGTTGTCTGCAAGCATAAATTTTTCTTCAAAAAAAATTCCATCCTATAGTCATAGGTTATATTTCACCCGAAAGAAACACTTCCATTTTCATTTCTTATGCATGTAATACACATAGATAAATTCGGGGATTTCCACTTTTCAACAGACCAAAAACGAAACAACTTGCAGACGCGAAGATCCGAACAGAAAACCGTCGGGGAACTTTTTTTCTAAGATATGAATACGATCCAATTTTTTTTTCCTGTCCACGCACTTTTTTATCATGTCATCGGATGTTGTGGGACCTTTATCCTGCACCTTTTCTGACACACAAGCTTGATCCTACTTAAATACAGCCACCAAATAATGCGCGGACGTATTTTCCGCGCGCGTTTTTGACAACAGCCTATTTGGAGTGTGTTGAGAAGGGGAAGGCAAAAAATGGAAATATATATATTCAAGTGATCAGGATCCTTTGGACTGTATCGCCATCGAAAGGCGAGGAGCATAAATCTGCCGACCCGGCCGTGTGGGGAGAGGGTTGTTTTTCAAAACGATGGTTTTCGGGGAGGAGGTAAAAGACACTACGGATAAGCCTTTTCTCCGGGGTTATCCAGGAAAGGAAAGGGGAGAGGAGGACTTCCTGATCTTTCTCCTGGTAATCCTGACGAAATCGGTGTAGCTGTCAAACCGTGTCTGCAAGCCGCCCTCTCTTCTCCTTGTTGCCTGCAGGAAGATTCTGGTCATAAAGAGACAGAAGGATTCTCGAATAAATGTATCGAACCCTTGTGAATCACGTATTCTTGATAGAAATGAGTTTTCACGAACAGGATCGCTGGTTCGGATTCTCCCCTTTCTCAACTTCTTTGGTAAATCGCCGCGGTTTGTTGTGTGGTTTGCGTATTCAACGTATTAGGATTTGCGTCCTTTGAGACGTAATCTGTGATATTGAAAAGGAGGGGAGGGGATAGCTGATGGATGAGACCTGTTGGAATGGAACCATATTTCATGTTATTGTTTTGTTCGTTGAATTTTATGCTGCTCTGGTTTAACTGACATGTTCTAGTTTTTCTTATAAAATTTACTCATCAGATTATAGTAGTATACTTTTCTTAAATATTCTCTCAACCAGAAACAATATTTTAAAACATTAAAAAAGAGAGAAATTGCTTTAACCTGAAATGTGCTTTAAATATTATTTTAAGAAATAAAAATAAATGAGATATATATGTATAGTGAGAAACTCGTCAATCATAGTATGTTTAAGCATAGAAGCGTACAGGTTAACTTTGTTATATATGAGCCAGTAAGACAAGAAACTCTCTACCTTTCATTTGTAAACTAAAAAATTTTTATCTCGGAAAAAAATCCAAATGCATAATCAAGTTTTTTCTCAGAATTCTAATTCTCATATTATTGCATATAATAATACATTATATAAATTAAGGCATGTAAATTTTATTTTAACTTTTTTTCAAAAATTCACAATTTTTACAATATATATATGTATGTATTCGAATTTTTTTCTTTCTGTGTTGTTCTTCATAATCATTTCATTTATCTAATAAGGATTGCAAAAATTAAAGAATATTCTATTTACATAGTAGCTTAATCTGGTTATTTAAATACATTTTCATTTCCTACTAGAAACAATTATGTGAAATTCTTAAGTACAAAATTAATTTGAGTCCTATAAGTGATCGAAATAACAAGTTATTACTCATTTTAGCTCTATATTTTAAAAATAAATGGATAATAGCAGTAATAAAATTATAATAATAAACATAAAAACTGGATGAAAATAAATATAAATATGAACACAATAACCTCTAATATATAATCGTTATTTAAAAATTCTTTAAATTTATAACTTCTAAAAATTATGATGTACAATATTTTCATTATCTTGATAAAATTTAGCACTTAGATCAGAGATAAGTTAATTAAATACTTATAAAACAATGTTAAGTCATAAATATTAAAAAGCATTAAGACTTTACACCATGAGTTAATACATAATTATGATCAAAACTTCGTGAACATTAACAAATAAAAAAATAGGAAAATTTTAACTGTAGTTGAAATTTTTAAACTAATATCTTACTTGGCCTTAGCAAAAATTGGCACAAACATTAAAATAATCTTTAAATTAATACAATAAACTGATTAAACTCTTTACTTATTTCTAAGATATTTTGTAACGATTTAGATTTAATATCAAAAATATGCATTTAGCGTAGTTACCTTTTAATTGGTTTTATGAATTACAAAGAATTTATGTGACCCCTTTTTTTATTAATTCTGGATATATCCGTGAATTAGATAGTTAATATACACCCCACACTCTTTTCAGTGCATCATCAGCATGAAGATAGTCTATTGTTAAGTCCTTATATCTCTAGAAGTTCCCCTAGCTACACTAATGAGACGAAGGGTCAGCGTCAACATTGACCTTTAGCCTCGATACCTTACTTATACTTCTGCTACTAATTAGGAATATTGAGCGGAAAACAGAGCAAAGAAAGCCTCTTGCGTACAAATGCAAGCCGATTTCGGTTAACGAGGGATTTCATCCCAGTATCTATGTAAACGTCCAACCAAATCAAACGAAGCAGTTCAAATGATCGGATAAACAAAAAAATAACATAGTATTACTGCTTACTAAGGAATGCTATGCTGTTAACAAGATTGTTAGATGTAAGAATATCTTTACGTTAGTATACTGCTGTTTTTAACTACTGATTAGTTAAGGTCGTTTTGAAAATAGTTACTTATGATAAGCTGATGCACAAATCTGTTTTTGATTGGTAAGCATTGTAGATGTGTTAATTACTTAGTAAAGGAGTTGATTATTGAGTTTCAAAACTGCAACCAGTCTTTAGTTTCTACAAACGAAAGAAAAATGAATTTCATTAAAACTCTTTTTAGGGTATCACAGCCTGATATTTATGATGGAGAAGTAAAACTTGTTCCTTACTAGTTGATCTCTAAAATTCCTTACAGATTCTATTGATTATTGAGTGAAATATATTTGGAAAAGAATAATGGACAGCGAAGAATGATCCCTTTTTCTGATTGCATAAATAAGTGTTAAAATAATGATTTAAGTAATTATTACAAGTTCATAGTATATATTTAAAAATAACTCTTATTGTCATACTCTAAGTGAAATTTGTAGCTTTGTTTCAAATGAAAGATAATGTTGGTTTATACAAAGTGAAATTGGTCGCAAAAATTTTCGATATTGAAGAATGAAGCGCATATGTTTTCTTCCTTGGATGATTAATTAAAATTGATATATGTGCCAAATTTTTATTTTCTTATTTTGTTTTGCAACATTTAGTATTTTTTTTTAAATATAAGTACTTACACCTAAACTTATGAATTAAACATAAACACTAAAAATTTAAAAGTTATATTTTAACGTGTTATCCTCAACGCTACTAAGTACCATGAGAATCATATTATTAAGGCTTTACAACTAAGATGGCTTTCCCACATATTCAGGTATGATAACAACAACCCAATTAAGTAAATAACGTTTTTGAAACCAGATGACAAGAGAAGAAGTGGCATACCCCGTACAAGATGGTTAGACAATATGGAAAAACGCTTGCAAAGCATCTGCATAAATAGATGGAAAACTATAGTAATAAACAGATTAAATGATTCAGACTTATTGAGACAGCTTTAGCCGGAAATCGGCTGTAGCGCTTAAGAAGAAGAATCATATTATATACTATTTAAAATATTTTATTCATCAGTTACGAACAGTACGTTTCAAGATTAATGCTAAATAGCTTCCTCTATTAATGGCAGATCATAAAGTAGTTCTGCGAAGTTCAAATTTCTTTCTTTGTTTCTCATTTCAACTTCTTCATTGTGTGATAAATCATATAAAGTTTCTACTGCAAAATATCTCAACATTCAAAGGTAAGTCTACTTAACATATTTTTTTCTTATTTTATAAACCCTGAGAAATATTGTTGTGTGTAAAATTAAAAGATGCCTTTTTACTTTGTATTTGGTTTCAGTTGATAAGTTCAATGTATTTAGTTCACTGTATTCAGTTCAATGTATTTAGTTCAATGTATTTAGTTCAGTGTATTTAGTTCAATGTTTTTAGTTCAATGTATTTAGTTCAGTGTATTTAGTTCAATGTATTTGATTTCAATTGATTATAAAATACTGTTGTATCTATGAAATTATTGTACACACCTTTTTAACTTAGGACGTGTTGATTTTTTTTAAAGTTTTTCAAAAAAATAATTTTAAATCCTTGAACTGTATTTATTTTTTATCCATACATATTTTTCTTTTCGAGCACAATGTAAGAAAGTCAGCGAGGATTTTTTGTGCTTGAATAAATTTGTTGTTATTTACAAAAAGTGTATTTTTATTTTCAGCCATTTGAATATTGCCTTTCTCATTTCAGATATGTCTTTGCTCGAAAGTCGGCCTTCGGACTGCATAGGAAAATAGAGGACATTGTGAAGTGTGTTCAAAAAAATCTATACGGTGACGACCACACAGACTCAAAATGAGAAGTATGCGATGTATTTTTTTTATGCTTGAATGAAAAGAAAATTCGTATTTTTCATCGCAAATCGGTATATGTATCTTGTTATACATACTATTAATACAATTCAGCAAAATGTTGTACATTTTCTTTAATATCAGAGCTGTAAAAATAATTTCAACTTTAGTGACCTAAAGGTATTAAAACGTACCAATTTAATTTATAAGCTCTAATTAAAGATATTTTTTTTAATTTTTGCACCATCATTATTGTATAAATATTCTAATTTGCTTTTATAATATAATCAAAAAGTTTTAAGGATATATTCCTTTTAATTTATATTTTGGGCATAAAAGGTTAAGAACGATAAAATAATTTTTAAAACTAGTGAATAAATAAGCAAAGCTCTCTGAATGGATATACTAAGAAGTTTACTTTAAAAATAAAGAAAGATAAAAGAATGACACTTGGTATAGCAGAGAAATTCAGAAACTTTTATAAATAAATGTTGAGAATATTAACCAATGAAGAAACCTTTATTACTCAGCAAATGAAAAAAATATTCTTTCAAAATCAACCCTTCAATGAAATAATTGTCTAATTTTTCATCACTTTTTTTGAGATAAAATTAGATGCAATGCAAAATTCAAAATCTCAAAGAAATACTTCAAATAAACATTTAGACATATAACAAAAAACCTGTGACTTTTTGAGTGGTGTTCTTGTATTACATATACTCAAATGAATTTGAAAATTTTGAGTATGTAAAATGAGTTTTAATAGCTTAGAAGAAATTATAATACCAAAAGAGCAAATCAATCTATAAAATTATTTTTAAAATGCTTCAGTGTTTTATAATTATCGCTATCTGTTGAAAGTTTTACCGGGATGTATTTGTTTCAGTTTATAGTAGAAGTTTTTTTTTCTCTTTTTAACTACATATAAAATTGTAAAAATATTTTTTTGTATTTATATGTGTATATATGTTTGTATGCCGGCGAATCAGTTGCAGTCGTTAAAGTTCAGATTATCTTTATTTGGTTAATATTCATATGATTTGAAAATTCAAATGGGGTTTAAATACATTTTTCATGGTGATTATAGGTGAGCAATGTAGCTTTTGCCTCACCCTTCAAGCTAAAAAGTAAAAATAGACTGAAGGAAACATATCGAAAGAGAGAGAGAGCTCTTATAGTTTTGGGAAAGGGAATTGCTTTGATTTCTTTTATTAATGATTATTTTTTCTGTTATTAATTATTAATCAGTATATTAATGATTGGGACTATTTTATTGTTAAATTTTAAGTGAGAAGATTTTGAGAAACGCAAGAAGAACTGAAAATTTGTATGGCTGAAAAGTGAAAAGGGCTTTATATTGGGAATAGAGTTATAGAAATTAATTTTAAGAGAGCGAATAAAAATTGAATTTATAAATATATTTAAATAAATTAAATCAATAAGTAAAAGAGGATTAAGTGGGAAATAATGCAGAATAAAAATTAGTATTCTTTTCACAAAGACAATAGGATACTAGACAACTAATTCAATGAAAAAAATAAATAATTCTTTTTAATTCATTGTTCTCCTTAAAGTAAGGAATAAAGCTTCAAAGGAGAAAGGAATATAAAGCTTTATTATTATTATTATTTTAACTTATCTTGTCAATTACAAAATTCTATTCCTCCATCAATAACATCTTTGAAAAATCTCCATTGTCACATCTTCACTGAAGCCGTGAAAATTTTTTTGCTTTAATATAATCTAAAAATAAACATCTACCTTCAAAGAAGGAGACAAAACCGAAGTTTTTCCGTCATTCAAAGAAACCCTTCGAGACACCTTGGATAATGTGTAGAAAACAAATTGTGTCTAGGGAAGAATGGATCTTGGAGTGAAAAAAAGTACTCGCTTTCATTGTTCAGCGTAGACTTGAAAAAAAAAGAATATTAACCACGGCGCTATACATGCCATTGTGTTGAATTTTCGTCTCCAGAGCTCTAGTCAAATTAGTTATTACTGGAACTATCTACAGCTCAGAGGTTTCACAGAAATCTCCCGTGAGTCCCTGAAGTTGATACGAATGAGGGGACAATGCCCATCATTAGAAGGTAAGCAAGACAAAGGGGGTTAGTTTGTGCAGAGTTCTCCTTGTTCTGATACAATATCCAGGGAGACTCCAGGACAATAGCTTCAATCAAGCCTTCTGTATGAGCACCTAGTGAGATAGAGAGCATTGGAGAAATATCTTGTAGGTTGGTGGTGGCCTGGTTTTTATGCGAGATGGCTCAATGAAGCCTTATTAGCGGGTTTTGTCCCTCTTTACCTTAAACAGGGATAGACTCCGTTAATGAATGATGATTGTGGTTTTTGAGATAATACCCCTTTGCTTACGATTGTGTTCGCATTTTCTAGAACATTTCAAATGGTTCATAGCTATGTAATTTATAAACATTTCAGTCATCAAATTTTTTATATTGACATGTTTTTTTTTCAAAATTCATTTTTTATGCGTGCATGATCCATTAATGCACAAATAACTTTTGTATTTCTTAAATATAAGGTAACGCGCACCTTATATTTAAGAAATACTATTAGTTATTTGTTAGGACTTCAGGTATCCGACTACTTGCGACAACTTTTTTCTAAAAAAAAAAGGGAGATATGGGGATTTTTGTTGTTTTTAGATTTGTTTAGTACATTTTAAGGAAAATATGCTAAAATTCAGAAGATAAATAGAAATTATTATCACTAAAATGGGAGGGAAATTGGCAAAAATTTACAAAAAATAACATAAACGGGACCCATTCTGTACTAAAAGTTTATAAACAAATTTTCAATTTTTCAATTCTGATGTATTATTATGTTATTCATTTTTAAATGACCTTCAGGATAAGAGATATTTTAATTTTTACAAAAATTAGAGCACTTTATCTTAGTTATTATATGAAATTGCTTAAAACAACAGTGATTATATTAACATAAGGGGCTGTAAATTTTGTAATAAAGCAGTGATAGATAAATCTGAATGTTAAAACACTTCTACTATTATTCAGAACATACGCAAAAAACTTCAGTTAATTATTTTCAAAACTTTTTGAGCAATCGCTGTCCCCGTTTGAGCATTTTCAAAAAAATACGTTTCGAGTAAAACGCGTTTTAAAGTATGACATCTTGCTTAAAGTAATGGCATCTGCTTTTACTAAAACACTTGTACTTTTTGTTCTAGCCAACCTAAAATAATATACTTGGTATTTTTATAATGCTAATAAGATGGCTTATAAAATAACATCATAAGAAAAATTAGTCAATTTTTGGTAAAATTCACAATTTTAGGTTCGTCGGATACCTTAACTGTAAGAATATTTGCACACACACACAAGCAGTAAAATAACTGAAAGATAAACCTTAGAAATATTTTATCACATTTTGAACGCCTATTATACACTTTATTCTTTAAAGCTAAATGATATTACAACAATATTTTCCTACGTTTCAAGTCCTTAATGCATTAAAAAAGTCTGTTTTTGAGCTAAAGATTACGTAATTCGGTTGCATGATAAGTTCACGATATATTTTTCTTTGCCCCAATTTTAATGAGTATTATTATAGTGCATTATTGTAGTTTCATTGATGCGGGATAATATGCTTCATTAAATTTATCTGATTTTTATCTACCACAGTTGTAAATCATTCAATTAGTAACAAATACTCTAACGATACACATACACACACACATTTATACACCCATACAAACATATATGTATAGTATAATAAAATAAAACAAGTATAGACAAATTGTAAATCCTACAAAATAAAGAATGGGTGTTAAAGGATTTAAAAACCTATGAAAGCAATATATATATATACGAAAAATTAAGTAAAATTAATATATATATACGAATGTTAGTAAATTTTCGAAAGAATATTGAAAAGAAAAATATTTTCTATAAAGATATATAGGGATTAATATGTAATACTGGAATTGGAGAGCTTTTGAATCAAATGGCTTCTTTTATTATTACGTATAAAGAAAATTTTCCGTAAATGAAAAATACACGGAGTTTTTGTTTGTAAAATAAACAAGAAACTTTTATTATGGATTAATTATAAAACGTCTGATTCCTTCAGTTCGTATTAATACCTAAGCTAATGATAAATATTCAGGTGTCTCTAATTTGGACAAATACTGATTTATGAAAATTGTTATTATACGCTGTACGCTTTAAAAATTTTCGTAACACATACTTTGCTATGATGTACATTACATTGTTTTTTCACATGTAATTCTTATTTTAGAAATACCTCGGTTAGGATCTATAAATTCGTTTCCAGGCAATTTATACAGAAAAGAAAAAATAAAGCGCTAAATGAAAAAAAAAATAATAGTATGGTTATCTCTCAGATGTTCTCGGGTATCACAAATCTACAGAACTAAGTAAGTGATATTGTATCTACAAATGACCTTCCAAGTGTTTTAAGATAATAAGGAAATAAGAAATATATGAATTATCCACCCAGAAATTACACTACTGGTCACATAAAATGCAACACCCTGAAGGAAGCATTCAAACCATGTAAAATTTACATCATGCGTTGGTGGCGATGAAATACGCAAATCATTAGCATTACAGCGCAGAAGCGCATCACAAGTAACCGAAGCTCCACCAGTAAGCGCTAGATAAGGGGAAAACAGTTTGACGATTTGAAATACGGCATTTTTTTTTTTAGCGTAAGCTGTCTACTTATGTTTCGTGGAAGACATTGAGCAGCTTTTGACTAAGTTTCTAAATTCGATCGAGGTAGAATAGTAGCCTATAGGGGATTGCAGATTATCCTTCAGAGAATTTGGTCAACGTGTTGGACGAAACCAAGGAACTCTGCCATCGCTGCATTCAGGAGCAAATGATGGACCAACCGGGCCGATCGCACCCACCCCGTTGCACCACTGCATTATGCACATGGCAGAGATGGATTGAGCAGCCACATCACGAACCATAGAACAACAGATTCAGTCTGTTACGCCTCATTCGGTGTCCACTCGTACCATTCGACGCCGTTTGCAGCAGAGTGGAATATCCGCAAGATGTCCATTGCTTCGTTCACCCTTGATCAAAAACCACAAGCGTTTGTACCACTAATGGTGCGATGAACGGCGGACTAGGACAACGGAATGGAACGACATTGTGTTTACTGACTAGTCCCACTTCTGCCTGAAACATCACGATGGTTGAATTCGAGTTTGGAGACACCGTGGTAAGAAGCTACTAAACTGTTGTGTTATCACCACACTAATCCTGCACCAGGTATCATGGTTTGGGAGGATTTCACTGCCTCACCCCTCTAGTACGCATTGCCGGTACACTGAATAGCCAGCACTACATCTCTGAGATGTTGGAGTCAGTGGTTTTTACATAAATTCAGTGCTTGCCATCAACCATATTCCAACAGGATAATGCGCGACCACACGTGGCACGCAATGATCAAGAGTTCTTTACCCATCAAATTGAATTGCTTCCTTTCCCTGCTTGCTCTCCCGATCTATCACCAATCGAAAACATGTGGTCCATGCTTACAAAACGACTGGCCCGAGTTACACCACAAGCTGCTACACCAGATCAAGTTTGGAAATATGTGGAAGCCGCATGAATTGCTGTAGCCCAAGAATGCATCCTAATCCTCCTTGATTCTATACCAAGGCTTGTGGCAGCGATTATAGCCACCAATGACGGTTACACTAACTTCTGATTTTGTCATCATCCACACGTCACAAGCGGCTGTAATTTTAATCCTTTGATCTTTGTACAATATGCTATCTGCCAAATAAATTTCACTGTGATATCTGGTCCTTCTTTGAGTTGCCTTTTGTGTGACCAGAAGTGTATGTAAACTTTCTTAAACTGCATCAAGATATAGTGGTTGTGAGCCTATTTGTGTTAGCACTACAAAATGAGGGAAAATCGACATTAAAAATATTTAAAAAATTCACTGTCTCTGTGTGTTTCTCTCAGCATAATTGAACATATCTGCAAAATAGTTCACATGAAATAAAGTAGCTGTTATGTTCACATCAGAAATTAAACAGAGTTTAGACCAAGAATAGCTTTAATAGAGAAATTTTTTTTAAAAAAAAAGGTTACTTACACTAAACAAAAAAAGCTTAAAGTGTGCTAATAAAAGCTAAATTACAATTCTAGCTACTAGCAACGTTAGACGTTGCAACGTTAAATACTTTTGTAGTTTATCTGATATTCTAAGATTTTGTTATGAGTTTTTTTGTATTTGTTTCTTTTTTTTGTCATTATGCTTTAATATTTCACTATTTTTTTTTTTTTTTTTTTGTGTGCTGTTAATTAGTAAAAAGTACATATGCAAGGAAAAAGCATATTTCAAAAATAGTTTTATATTTGTATATAAATAAATAAGAGAAAAATACTTAGTTCGACGACGTGCACACATCTTGTTTTGATTTAGAGACGCTATCAGGGACAGGTCCTGCCATGTGTTGACTAAAGGAGGAAATTATATGAGGAATTTCACTTTGGTATCTCATGTGATACAAACGGTCCCAAATTTATTTTTGCTGTTCAGCTTTCACAAAAAATTATGAAACTTTTGTATCACATGTGGTACAAGGAAACCGAGAAGGTTAGACAGAAGAAAACAATCAGACCAAGGATACACAAAGATTTCAAATGAAATTTCCATATGGTCTTGTATGGAAAGGGAAAATGATGCTAAAATTAAGATTGCTACTGATTTCCAGTGTGGTCCACAGGAATTATTTAGAATCTGTTGCTGTCTTGTATCGCCATGTAGAACAAGACAGTAAACTTTACCCTTACTAATAGCTTATAAATCTAAATCCCCATTGAAATTAACTAGAAAAGATAGACAATGAAAAGTTATAAGTATGAATGCAAACAAGTTTTTTTAGTGGCAAAAATGGTAGAATAAAAGAATTTTTTTAGTCCAAGATATTATTAAATGCTTTTAAGCCAAATAATATTTCAAAAACATTCCTTCTTCCAAATGATATTGAAACGATTAACTGAAACTTTCCTTCATCATAAAGCAAATGGGGTCTCAAAATAAATATATTTTTCTAAATGAGGCTTCAAAATAAATTTAAAAAAATCACTTCTGAGTTGATTAATTTAACCGTTATATGTAACTATTGTAATTATATTTAATTTGAATTTAAAAATAAATAAGTTTTTTAACTAGTCAGATATACTTTATCAACCTCACTTCTAAGTAGACAGTTGAAAAGCCCAGTGGACGTATACGCATATGCCGTAAAAGTAGTCGAATTCACTATAGTTATAATGTTAATTTATATACACTCCTCAAAACTGAAATTGCAGCACCAAGAAATAATGCATGTAACGCCATGCAAATTTCAAGAGCTAGAGTGGAGAGATGGATATATAAATGGTTAAATTAGCGCATGTATCTGATCACGTGGTACTCACATTCGGACTATAAAGGCCAGGGACTTTCCCTTCGCCTAAACAGCATCTGAGGTTTTGCGTAGCATTTGCGATTTTCGAAGAACGTAGAAAATGCCTCTGAGACGTAGGTGAGCTCAATACCACCAGTTCACGACAGGGGAATGTCACCATACTACTGAACTCCCTGAACTGGATTTATCGCTGAGCACAATAGTAGCTCGTGTTGTGCACAACGTGAGCACATTCCAATGTTATGTCACATGATGGATCGAGGAAGGTTTATGTGCCTGGCGAAGAGGAAATGGTGAGCATTGGTGCAAGTCAGAGAGCACACGGACCGGCGTATTAACCAGTTGACTATTTGAGACCCTTTTTCCACACTTGACATCCGAAGAAGATTGCCACCAGAAGCAGTGGATTAGTGTCCATCCAAACCACACGCAACAGATTTCATGAAATACAATTACATGCACAGACACCAGAAACAAGAATACCGTTGACCGCTCAACACAGGGCTAGGGGCCTGGCGGGGTGTCAGCGTCATTGTACCTTAACGATCGAATGGCATCGGGTTATTGTTCAGGGATAATTCTCATTTCTGTCAATGGAGGAATGATGGCCGTCGGGCAGTATTATAATGATCCAGAGAACGCTAAGAACTAACTCATATCGCAGAGTGTCAAACCGGTCCTATAAAAGGCATCGAGGTTTGGGGTGACATAATGTTTGATCACAGGAAACCTCCAGTACACATTGATGGCCGTTTGACAGTGGACTGCTACGTTACACAAGCTGTGGAACCTGTTGTTCTTCCTTTGTTATAGGACGCACCCAACATAGTATTACAGCAAGACAATGCCAAGCCGCATATCGCATAATGAACTCTTTCCAGCTTGACTGGATTTAACATCCACCGGAAGTGACATGGACCGAGGACCACTAGCAAAAACCGTAGATGATATGCGCACAGCAGTGGATGTAGCTTGGCAACGGTTACGTCAGGCAACCATCAATAGACTAATTGATAGAATGTCTCGCCGGATTGAGGCATGTAGGTGAGTACATTAGATACTGAATAAATTGGTTTATAATGATTTCATTTCTCTCTTTTTTTTAATCTCTTGCGTATCCACCTCACCTCTATCGCTCCTGAAATTTGCATGACGCTACGTACATTATTTCCTGGTGTTGCAATTTCACTTTTGAGGAGTGTATATTCATTTCTTTAAACATAACGCTTCCTATTCATGTCAGGGTATGGAGGTTTTATATTCAGAAAAAATGTTTTGCTTATCTCAGAAAGTATATTTCGAGATTTGAAAAAATCTCCCAAATAAACATATAAGGGTTTTGAAAATTTAAATTCGAATGAAATAAAAGGATAATAATTCAAATACTTCTATCGTACTATTTTGTCTGACTCTTGGCAGAATTTTTTGTTATTAATAAACTATAACTGTTTTATTTATGTATATACATCATCGCTATAGTGAATATGATTCTTTTGTTTTTATCAAAAATACGTTCGCCTTGTTATCAAATTGAAAGCAACAATATCTCAGGCAATGATGCAGTAATTTGGCTTTTTTAGGGAATTGAAACGTATTATTTGAAAAATAAGAACATTGTTTTACCTCACAGTAATTAATTTTTATAAAAAATAATACAAATCGAGGAAGTAAATTGGATAAATAAAAAATAATCACTCCTTTCAAGAATCGTGGGAAAGAAAACTAAAATAAAGCTTTCTTAATACAGAACCGCGAAAAAATTCTGACCAACTAGAATATTATCGAAAATCCAATGCATAGGAAAAGAGAGCGAGAAAATCTGAGAATGTCAGAGGAAAAATAAATATTTAACTTAAAATAAAGGAGAACGAAATAAATTAGTTTCGAGCGAGCTAAAAGTCAAAGTTAACAAAATGCCAGCTAAAAATGTGATTCAAGGAAAAATTAAAAAAATAAAAAATAAAAATAGAAAGCTTTCAGATTTTTTTTAATTATATTTAGGTCGAGAAATTCTTAAGACACCTTGAATAGTTCGATGATAATATTTTAAATAAAGTTCTACAAAAGGAATTAACTTTTTGAAATAAAAAAATTATTGAAATGTATTTATTAAGCTTTTATTCGTTTTGCTAGTCGTGTTTAAATACTGGTTTCTTCTCCTTTCACTCCCTTGGTTTATGTATTTTCATTATATTACCTTTTTAAATTAAATGTATCTAATTTATTTTAGTCAATGTCAGGAAACGATTGATTTAAAAAATTATATAAAATATGAATGGATTCTTTTTTAATTTAAATGACGTTTTGAAATGATGTTTACTTAACGAATTCTTTTTTTTTAAAAAAATTGATCCAAATATCGCTGATTTTAATACAGAATGATAACTAAAAATTATATTACAGTTTTAAATAACAATTAGAGTACGGAGTAATGTTTTTGCCTTAATTTGTTTTCGTTTCATTTCTTCTCCAAAAATGACTTTAAAAAAATTTGAAGTTGCTTTAATTGAAATTCTGAAAGAAAAAAAAACATTTGCACAGCAAATTGAATAAAGTTAAATAAATAGCTCTTTCCCTTTAAAAAATTTGTAAGCGTTTCAGATTCAAATTTTTTAAAAAAGTATGAAACTTAATCTTTACTGTCCTACTGTAGCTTATTTTAGTGATCTCCTAATGGAGTATACGGAGACAGAGAGAGATACTTGGGGGTAAGTAGGTGCTCATGATGCGTGCGTGCATGCGTATTTTATATATTATTGATTTTAGTAATTATATACATTTTTTTGTTTTCTGTAAGAACGCAAGCAAAAAAGTTTTGAGTTTGTCCTTATTTATTTATAAATCGTAATTTTAAGGGGGTTATTTAAAAAGAGAGAGAAGCAAAACCTTATTGTAATCAGCTTCTTCTTTTTTTTTTAACATTTAGAATAGTAGTATGGAGCAATTCAGTACATAACTTTCTATCTCCCACAGTCAAGACTTCTACGCAATTTTAAATAAATTCAGGAAAAGTGAGTAAAGAGTTAAATATTCCCTTTCTCCTTAAAGAGACGTATCTTATCTGCATTATGTTGTTTAGAATTGCAGCAAGCATCAGAGATACACCAACCAAAAGGGACATTCCCACAGTTTATTTCTTTTAATTCCAAAAAATGATAGAACTAAAATTTTTTGGAACTATATATAAATTCACTTTCATCTAATTAATTTTTAACACATTTTCACGGTTCTAAATATTTTATTCTCTCCCCAAAGGTTAGCCTCCTGACCCAGAGTGTTAAATTTTTAAATATTCACAAGAACAATTTTGACAAAACTTTTTTTATCGTATACTAAAATTACACTGTACTATTATTACATTTCCTATTCAGTCATCATTTTTTATTTCTGTGTTTAAGTCCGTTTGTTTTTCTCCTTATATTCTGATAATAATAATAACAACAACGAAAATAATAATAAAAAATAAAAATAACAAAGTTACGTCATTTTTCTTCGTATAATGGATGGAATTAAGAAAGTAGTAGCTTCAGATAAAGCTAAACTATCCAAAGTGCTAAGAAAACATTGATTCTCTTAAAACCTTATCTTACTTATTTAAAAGTAGAAAACTATAATGTTTGTTTTTCTGCATTATACTTTCATATGTAAAAAGCCAACTTAAGATGAGAATGGTATTATTTTGATCATATGCACAAAGTTACCCTAATTTAAGTCAATAATACAATTCTATTCGGTAAAAGTTTCAAAAAGTATAAAATAAGTCAAGACAACGAATAAAAAAATTACATTTTTATAGCATTTATAAATTTTAAGAAAATGTGTTTTATTAGGTTTGCAAAACTCCTTCGACTTTAAGAGTACCTCCATTACTTAACCCATTTAGGACTCGCGTTGCAGAAACGCAGCATTCAATTCTAAATTTTTTTTAAACATTTTTATCGTAATTTTTCGATTAAATTAAAGTTTTAATATTTTTCATGCTTTAATTATTGATTATAAATTAATTTTATTTTCGATTAACAAGATTTATACATATCTAAATCAAAGGATTTAATTTTTTTTAAAAAAAGTGATTGTTTGATAATCACTTTTATTGTGTTATTTATGCACTAAAGATTCATTTGGCAGCAATTCTGAGAGTACAAGCTTGGGGTGGTCTTTAATGGGTAAATCGACTGTGGTAGCTTAGTGGTCAAGGTCTCGGACTCATGGCTGGCGTGCATGAGAAGACTCATCTTGTAGAAAGGGTCGATACACGTTGAGGGATCAAAAGCATATCAATTGGCGTGGTGTGGAAATTCGGAGAGGGGTGCCAGCTCATGTTTCGTCCTTGTCACCTGACCATTGTTCAAAATTACAAGGTCCGTCTGAAAGACCCCCCCCCCCTCCGTGTTGTTTTACAGTGTCCCATTAATTATCACTTATTACTCGATTACAATTCATCTAAATGATAAATACATTTATAGTACACTTACACTCAACTAAAATTAATGGCATAATTTCCTTTGAAAAAATTTCTTAGTCAATATACATTGAACACCGAGTTACTAAATTTAAAATACTGAAAAGGTAATTAAAATTTAAAAGTTTAAAATTATACATAGTCATATAACATGAATTTAATTCTTCAGTTTCTTTCAACTAAATACTTTTAAGATGAGTATTGAATATCATTTTTTTTATTGCATAACAAGTTCATAAATACAGTTATTTTTTATCACATACATATTAATATAATTTACTTAATTATATTAATTAAATTAATTAATTTAATATAATTTACTGTACAATTCTCTATATATTATAAATATACAATTGTGATCAAAAGTATTCGGAATATTTCCTTTAAATTACATATATTGAAGGAATCGTACGTAAACTTTTATTAAACAATTTTATGACTTTTATAAGCATGTGCCAGCCTCGGGAATGTATTTCATTTTATCATCTGAATGTAAATTAGAGTTTTTAATGAAAAATTTTTTCTCTCAGCTGATTTTTTAAAATGTCGAGTGGGATTGAGCAAAGAACATACAATACATGATTTCCCATAATGAAATTTTTCCTACGTTCAAGTAAATTAAATAAAACGATATATATATTTTTTAAATGTCTAAATAATTTTTCTTTTGCATAGCTGTGATTGGAATACTCTAAATAATCATATATGTTACAGATATTATCTCAATTAAATTATGTCTATAAAATATAATTAAAAAAGTAAACTAAATTAAACAATATAAAAAAAAAAATTTTAGTCAATTCCTATTTTGAATGAATGAATAGAAAGTATTTTATTAAAGATTGAAATTTGAACAAGATATATATATAGGGAGAGAGTGAACTAATAGTAGGAATTGAAAAAAATAGCATGATTTGTCTGCATTGTTGTAACAATGCACACCCGGTTTGGCTAGTTTGGTTGAGAAACAGGTTTTCGACTCCAACTTTTGTCATTGTTTTAGCAGTTACATTGTTACAACAATGGAGACGAATCTAAGTTGGCGTCGAAAACCGGTAATTAATGTAATTAATTAAATTTAATTAATGAGTTAGTATTTGAAAAAATTGTATTAACATCAAATGTCATTCAGTACAAGTTTCAAAAAATTATTTGAACTTGATTGGATGAATAGAAAGTATTTTATTAACGATTGAAAATTTGAACAAGATAAATATATATATAAATAAATATATATATACATAGAGAGAGAGACAGAGCTAATAGTAGGAATTGAAAAAGAACCATCATTTTTATTCAAAACGTAGCAGTAAAAAATCAGCAATCCAGAATTTATTGGTAAGAATTTTTTCTAAGTGTATTATGTATATTATTGTGGGAAAAAAATATAATTCTTTAACACAAACTTAAAGCACAACAAAATTAGCAAAAAGATATTTTTAGTATAACAAATATTTATTGTTATAATTTTATATGTGTATTTATGTATAACATGATGTTGAAAATCTCATAATCTTTACTGTACAATTCCCTATATATTATATTATATACTACAAGTCACAAATATATTTTATAAGAGAAACAAGTGATTTGTTTTCCTCTGCAAGAGAAAAGGAATAGAATCTTATTCTTATTTGACAATAGATTTCTGAAACATGCACTCTTCCTATCGAATATATAATACTTTCTTGTGTTCAACGGATCTCTCTGAGTTACGAGAAATGAGATTTCACGAAGAAAAATAAAGCTGAGCTCGCTACTAATGCTCCTCCAAATGTCATTTCTATATTTTTGCATGGATATATAAAGATGGGTTTTCTTTCTTTACTTTTTCCCGAACAAAGCGAAACAAACAATTCTATACTCATGAAAAAAATGAAAGAGTTTCTTTACTCATGTTTTCACAAATGGTGGCATTGTGGGAGTCTAAGCTGTAGGTCAGGGATTTTCAAACTTTTTTCAACATAGATGTCTTAAAAGAATAGTTTTCTTCGTAGACTCCTTGCATTTGTCTTTATAATATGCAGCACATAATATAATCATTATACTAATAAATGCACCCACAAACACTTGAAGATAACTGTTTAACTAAGAATATGAACAGAAAATTGGGGGGGAAATACTCTTTATTAGAATTTTAAGTTTTGCTTTCTTTAAAAAATGACATTTTGATGTAGATGAGTGTGAATTACACTCTCCTATAAAAATCTGAATTATATCTATATTTTTTGAAACGGATATATAGTATCATCTTATAATTGCAATTCTTAAGAATTAAAAGTAATTTTAAAACAGGATAAATCAATATTGACCCTTAAAATACTAAAGACCCTTTTTAAATTTCCATATGCACCCTCTTCCCCCCCCCAAGGGGACTACCAGGGCATCCGTTGCAATTCCCTGCAGTAGATTGTAAATCGAGTTCTCGGTTGCACTATTTTATACTTTTATCTGAATAATTACAAAAATCGGATTCATAATTATTATTAATCACATCATATATAACAAAAATTCTTTTTTAAAATATACCTTATAATATGAACATTAATGAAGTTCTTCAATGAAATTTGTATCTTACATAAAATTAATCTTTCATTAATTTTTTTTTAAATCTATTATTTTAATTACATGACTATTGTATAATTCATTACAAAGTCAGCTTACTTGTAATTTCTGGATTTCTGATATTACTCAAGGCCACTGTTCAGTTTATTTCTGCGCCTGGTGTGGACCCCAATTAGCTCTTGTTTCTTTGTACCGAAACTATTGAATTGGGGAACAACTCTTGGGAGTGAGGAACTGAATTTTGAACAAGCAATGAAAACGTATGGTTTGTCGCTTTTTAGAAATATTTGAAAATATTTATGTACTATATATATAAATATAGAGTATTATCTAGTTTCATTGCACGAATTGTGGAAACTAACTTTAGTTGTTAAATTTTGCTAAAATAAGTCTACTTCATTTATTTATGCTTTGATTATTAATTGAATGGTTCCGACAACCACCTCAATATAAGCATGAAAAATGCATCTCTTATTTTAAAAAACTGTAATATGATTTGTCTTACACGAATGCACCTGAATTAATTTGTCTAAATTTATTTTAAAACATAGTTTTTAGCAAAAATTCGAAATACAAGCCCTGAAATTATTATTTTTAATAAAAAGCTACTTTTTTCGCTTCTGAAAGGGTTTTTTTCGGTAATTAATCATAACTTAAAAGAAACTAATAATAATAGTTAAAGTGATGAAAAAATATAGGACAATTCTTTTAAAATTTGTAGAATGTTCCTCCAATTTTAAGGAAAATACATTGTTTAAAGTTTAGTCTCTTAAATGTACTTAGAATTCAATGAAAAATCGTTAAGATATACTTAAGTTATCCAACTACCCTAAAATTTTGGATTTTGCCAAAAATTGACAACTTTTTATGAGTTTATTTTACAGACCATCTTATTAGCTTTATAAAAATACCAAGTTTATTATTTTCCGTTCTCTAGAACAAAAACTACAAGTATTTTAATAAAAGCAGATGCCATTACTTTAAGCAAGATGTCATACTTTAAAACATATTTTACTCGAAATGTGTTTTTTTGAAAATGCTCAAATGTGGCCAGTGATTGTAAAAAAGTTTTGAAAATAATTAACTGAAATTTTTTGGGTATGTTCTGTATAACAGCAGAACTGTTTTAACCTTCAGATTTATCAATCACTGTTTTATTACAAAATATACAGTCCCTTATGTGAATATAATCATTGTTTTTTTTAAGCAATTTCATATAATAACTAAGATAAAGTGCTCTAGTTTTTGTAAAAATTAAAATATCTCTTACCTTGAAGGACATTTCAAAAATGAAAGCAAAACAACACATCAAAATTGAAAATTTGTTTATAAACTTTTTGTAATTTTTTGTCAATTTTTACCCATTTTTTCCCATTTTAGTAATAACAATTTCTTTTTCTCTTCTTAATGGTGGCGTATTTTTCTTAAAATGTCTACACAAATCTAAAAACAACAAAAAAAATCCCTATATCTCCATTTTTAAAAAAAAAAGTTGTCGCAAGTTGTCGGATACCTTAATACATTGTAATATACGTTAAAATTTTAAGTTAGATATTCCTTAAGATTGTAAGATAATGTTTTCATTCAGATGGAGGACCTTTTAAAGAATCGAAAATAAGTACTTTTTATTATGAAAAATGATTAACGTAGGAAAAGGCATGATACTTTCATGGGTCAAAGGAAAAATTATAAGGTGAGTGTAATTAAATAATGTAAAAGTAATATTTTTTTCATAATGCCTAACCCATCCATGAATGTGGCAATGAGAATCGAATGGTCAGGGTCGTGAACGCGTAGCCACGTTTGTTTTTGTTGAGTCGTAGCCTCGAGTCTTGAACCCCACCGTGTAGAGGAGCTAATGCATACTAAATATGTTAATGATCGAAGTCCTCACGTTGGTTATGGTACGGAAGTTTCGAGATCGGGTTACTAACTTAGATAGCACCCTCAGTGCTCGACCATTGGCTCAGAATTTTGAAAAATGCAATGCTGTAATCCAGTGGTCTTCAAACTTTTGTTAACTCATGGAACCCCTAGACCTGAAGGTGTTTTCGTGGAATTCCTAGATCTAAAAAGTGTTTTCGTGGAGCCCCATTCCGTACACACACTTAGAAGAATTATATCTCAAAATAATATTTAAAGTAGATCGACATGTTATAAGTACTTTATGTAAAGGCAATTAAAAGAAGTATTGCATTTAATATTAAAAAATTCTAATCTTATTTTTAATATAAAATTTGCTTATTAATAATCTCAATTTATTATTCAAGTGTCACTTACCCGTGCATTATATTTGTAACTGGGAATGTCTATTGGCTTATCTGTAGTCGCATTTCATATTCTGCATTTGATTTGTTTTTATACTTTTTTTTGTAGCCACTACGTTGAGAAATATATTTCACATAAACACAATGTTCTTAATGGCATTAAAATGTTTATAGCTGTGTGAGAATTACTGTGTATTTTTCATGAACTTGCAAAATAAAATTTAGGAGCTGTTCTTGCTTAAATTTAGATTTTAACATCGAATCTGTTGTTTCCTCTCCTTCATTATAGGTGTTTTTTCCCACAATTGCAAATTGGTGCATTTTCCATTAGAAAATTATTTCGCAATGAAAGACACTGTGTTAACTAACGAGTTTAAAATTATCTCGTGGAACCCAAGGTAGTAAACAATAGAATATTCTCAATCTAATGGGAGACATATTATAAAGATAAAACATTTAATATTCTTTTATTATATAATAACACAAAAGTTTAAAAAGGTTTGAAAAATAAAGTTTATTTATGTATAAATAAAATTCTCAAATTTAATTAATAGGATTAGTTTTAGGTATGTAATTATACAAAAACTTCATAGAAATAATAATTTTGCGTACATATTTATAAGTATCTTTTTGATTTTTTTATTGTGACTTATGGAATCCCTGGGTATACCTTGTGGATCCCCAAGGTTCGGTGGAACAAAGTTTGAGGACCACTCTGATGTAAGCAATCAATAATTCATATATGAATTATTCAATTTATTTTAGCATGTAACATGGAATAGTTGTTAAGAAATAACTGTTGTAAAAAAATTCCAGTAGCCAAATTAAGACAAAAAAATATTTTTTCAATAAAATTTTGCTAATTTTGCTCCAGAGATGTCGGGTAACCAAATCCGAAAACTAAAAAAAAGGGAGCAAAAAAAAAAATACATTTCTAATTCAGAAATAAGTAAATCTCCAAAAGTAAGCCCATACGTAAATACTCCGAGCAACATCTAAAAGTTGATCTAATGCAATAGAAGCCATGATATAAAGCAGTGCTTTGTATCGGAAATAGAAGCGTTGAGCTAACTCGTAATCAATAGCTGGTCATCTTACGAACCATTCCTTTCTTTTGGGCGACAAATCAGTTTCCGGAATCTCTATTGTCCGGTGCGACTTCCCCACCTTTTCTCTAACGCTTGGACACTGGCCAACAAAAGGAGAAAACGGGGGAAGTTGACATCCCTTCACAAAAACTCGCTACAAATAGGGTCAAGAGAGGTGACTCTTTGAAGCATGCAATCAGTTCTATGACAGGGAAAGGTATTAGGAGCTCGGCTGGAGGTGACAATCACGACTGACCACTCCAAATCCTCTTGGTCAGGGAAAAAATCCTCCACAATACTCGAAGCGGATTGAGAGGGATCGCTTCTGTAGTCCGTGCGGCCCAAAAGTAAAAGAAAGCAAACGGCCCGCCTCTCACGATAGCTCGAAACCAGGAAAAAAAAGAAAAATTGCAGGAAGTGTTTATCCTCCGCTCAATAATGGACTTTGCCTCCTTCCCCTTTTATCGCTTCTGCTATTTAGATTCGAAAAGTAGAAAGGAAAAAATGAGCAACAGTAAAAATGGCCACTTTGTTTTTATTTTACTAACAGCCCTTTTTTGACCATAGAGGAGCGCCCATGTGGCACAAGGAACCATATTCTTTTCATTTTAGTTGTCTTCATTCTCAAAATCTTTTACAATATTTACATATGATATCCAAATTTTACTTATTCATTGCAATGCATTAAAACATGTTAATCATACCTGCCCCATTTTACACTAAAATTGAACCTCAAACTTCAAACTGTTAAATATCTCTCTTCATTCAGCGACTATTCGGAAATAATGTTTCATTCATTATTATAATTATTACAAAATGATACTAAGTCTGTTAATATTTTGTGTGTTCATTGTTTCTTTTCTTTTTCCTTCCTTTTTTCACTCTATGATTAATTTTATACAGCGAAATTGCGATCTTTTATGTATATATATGTAATAATTCACTTAAATTTTCTCTCGAGGGATTTTAATTCACAATAGCCTTGATCCTTTCAAGACTTCGTATGATAGTTTACTTTTATATCAACAGCCTAACGATAACTAGTCACGACATTATCTCTGAAAAAACTCAAAGTTTATCCTTTTTAAATCAGGATGATGCAATCTTGCATCACCCATGCCTCTGGACCAATCACAGAAGATTATTTACCGGAAATCAAATGATTCTAATAGCTTCCGATTGATCACCTTAATTTGACGAGATGTCGGAAGCGAAAAATGGATGTTTTTGTGACTGTGTTATATGTTCGCGTGGGGTTGTCCACCTGTTTTTTGTTTGTGGTGTGCTTTTTGTGTCGCCATTTGTTCGTCAATAAAATATGGATATTTCGTGTCTAAAAGCTGTACCAAAAAACCAAAAATATTTTAATACCAAAATGTCTAAATAAAGTCCGTATATCACATTTATTTTCTATCATGTGTACGATGTTTTATTATCCCTCAGTTAAAAAAAATACACAGAATACACTTTCTTATACGTTTTTGGGTTTTTCATGTAATTCGTCAATATCCCATGTAGTATTTTGCACTATGCATAATGCAACTTATAAATATAAAATCTTATTAAAACACAAGATTGTTAATATTATATTCTTCAAAATCTAAATATGTTGAATATATAGTCCTAAATATTTCCTAGTTACAACAACGTAACATAAATAGTAAATGAATTTGTTCTGTCAATACATAAAAACTTTTAAATTTGTTTAAAAAGCATATATAATATTATATAGTATATGCGTGTATATGGAATATGTAGATTCTAATTCGCAAAAAATATTCCTATGGCTACATAAATTCAGAAGAAATAATGCAACTTAAAATATATTCTTCACTAAAAAAGGAATACTCTGTTTTCTAGAACATCGTTTTCTTTTACCTTTTCTTATTATTTTTCTCGGTAAGCCACAAATTAATGACGCAGCTAAAAAAGGAAAGGTCCAAATTATAAAAATCAGTACACTCATAAAGCTTATTATTTGCGAAAATATCTTAATCAAAATTTTGTTTTAAAAAAATAAACTAATCTTGGGGACTTTTAAATCCTTATGTGTGTACCGCATATCAGGTTTCGGCATAATAGCACCTAAGTAATATAAATTAATAGCTTAATAATTACGTATTTACGACTTCCAAGAGTCACCTTTTGGTGAACTAAACGGTCGTGTTTCTTTAATTAGAAATTAATACAAGAATTTGTCTCGAGAGCATTTATTACTTTTTATTCTTACTGTTTGTCTCGGAAAGAATCACTGCAGAAATCTGTTATGACGAGAACTACCCTCGTAGAGAAATACTACATTTAAGAGCTGGCTAAACCAAAAGAAAAAAAAAGAATTCCATTAAGAATAAACCGAAATGCTTATAGCTTAGCACTCAACCTTAAATTAGGCGATTTGTTTATAAAAAATGAGAAATATTGAGCATTCGGTCCTAATAATAATAATTAAGAACATTAAGAACTTTTTTCCAAGTTAGTGGTTCGAAAAGCAAGCTGATTTAATGTCTGATAAAAATATGAAGTAAATTGTGAAGAGAAAAACTGCTTTTTAGGACTCTTCCTCAAATGACTGGTTGTTTAGAAAGTAATTATCCAAAATAAGCCAAGATGGGGTGGTTTAATTAAACTCATTAGGCGTTATGTCTTAACTTGGAGAAAGAGACGGTATTCCGGTAGGATTATTCCCTTGGTGACTTCACTGATACTCATATGATTAAGCGCGCCCGAAACTACCTCACCTCAGCGGAGGGAGAGCGTAATCGACTTTAATGTCGACACTCTGTTAAACACATACTGATAATTTGACTTTTATTAGCTCTAATGCATCTATACATGCAGAGGGAGGAATAAATCAGGTGCGCGATACATTTCTTATTGAGATGCTCCGAAAAGGAAAATTGCCGAGCTGCTCAAGCATTAGTCGTTGGGTTCAGATGCTCGAATCATTTGCCTCAATACAGGATTGCTTTGGGTTGTGGGAAATATGCCGCCCACAAAGTACTATGAATCGATGATATACATCATTTTTACTTTTCCACGATGTTTGTTAAGTCATCCATATTATAGAACAGGGGTGGCCAACCTTTTTGGGAAGAGTGCCACTCACTACCTGATAAAAAAAAGTTATGCGTGCTACTTTAAACTTTTACAACAAACTAAAGAATATAAAAAGGTGAAGAAATTTTACTTATAGGCTTATTAAGAAATTTTTATGCAAACAGCACATATTTTATGCAAGTCTAAGTAGTGGAAATTTAAAAATAATATAATAAATAAGACAGACGAACTTAAGACGTATTGTTGAAATTTTCTTTTCAGTTTCAATCAATTAGGTTAGGTATATAAAATAAAAATGAGTAACCAGAAAAATTTAATTCTAAACAATTATTAAACAGTTAGTACTTTCTTAGCATGGTTTTTTTTATTTCGTAGATTTTTTTACTGAGTCATCTACATTAATATCAGTTCTCGAAGACGCTAACAGAATCGGATTGTTCTAGGTGTGCATCAGTTTCTCTTTTTTTTTCCCCTCCAAAATCGAGACAAAAAAAGACAAAGTGTATTTATACAAAAGAAGGTATAAGATCAATCAGGATTGAAAAGAACAAGTTTTCCTTAAAACTAAAAAAATTCTCAAATTTAAATTACTTAAATGTCTCGTAGTATCGGTAAAAAGAACCCAAATCTCAAAGCCTATCTGCATTCTTCATTCTTTCTGAACTAAATGGTTTTTGTGTACAAACTGATTCAGTTATTGAATTAAAATGTGATTCAATTTCAAGTGTAATCTCATTTGAAATAGAAGATCCATTTGCATGAGTTGTTAGTAATGCAGTCGTATTTACAGCGTTAAGTCTTTCAAGCAGATAAGCTATTAATTTATGGCATTTAATTGAAGAAGGAACTGGATAAAATATATTCCTGAGACGTTGCTTATGCCATTGTGTGAGAATTGCAGTAAACCACTTAGATCTGTGCAACGTTCTCCCATACGAGAAATGAGAGCTGCATATAATTGCTTACTTATACCACTTATAATTGCACAAACAAATTCTACGTACATGTCTTATTAAAAAAATATATAATTTTTCTAAAAATGAACTTCTCAAAAAAAAATTTTCAAATATAATTCAGACAAAAATTAAATCCCGGGATTTTGGGATTTGAAGAAACACCAGGATTTTTCGGGATTCCGAGATCCCGAAGCTGCAAACCCTATTGTAAACACTTGAGCAGAGTTTTTCAAGTTTTAGAAATCTTTCAGAAAATACCATTGAAAACAGAAATGCGTATTTAATTCTAACAAAGAAGTGAATACATTTGAATTTTGCAATACTTATCCCCAGCTGTACAGCCATAATTTTATTGCATTTTTATTAAAGGGTATAAATATTTTTGTTGATCCATAAAGAATAGTAGTCTTCAAAGAAATATTTCAAAAAATTAAGCATTGAGACGTTATTTTCTTTGCATTACTAAAATACAGTAATGAAATACATGTTGTAGCGTTTTATATCAAATGCAAACACATGACAGCCTGACTATCAGACTTTTAATATTTGAACAATACTAACATGACTGAAAATAATTTCCGAGTACAATTAAAATCTCTTACCTCTTCAAATATACCAAGTCATTTTTTTATTATTATTTCTATTTATTTATTTTTCTTTATTTTTTAGAATTCAGATTTTTTTAAACCCTTTCTTCAGTCCCAATAAAAAAACAGACTTTTGTAACATAGTTCTGTAATTACGTTTCATTTTTTTAAAAAAAACTGTCTAATTATTGTATTCAGTCCTGTTCTAAAATTTTCTCTTCATTAAAGAAATGTAAGGAGCCGTAATAACATATTTACTTTCATATTTAAGTTTTCACAAATGTTTATTCCAAGGTTACTATTTTTCTTCATATTTTCTTGACTAATGAAATAAATCCAGATGGGGAGTCTTAAGAAAATAATGATTAAGTGTGAATCCTATAATTATTGAATGAACTATAAATAATAAAAAACCATGCTTGTGTCAAATAGTAGTAGAAATCATTATATTTTATCAAAGAAGGAAATTTTAAATAAGGATACAAAAAATTGTCCTAAAAATAAATTACATTAGTATGATTATACATTCCATAGTTCGTAATGTTGACATGATATTTTTTTAATTTGCATAAATCAATCCATTCTGTTGCAGAATAATACGTCCATTAAAAGAATTTTCATTTTACTTCTATTTACTAAAATCCTTAGAAATCTATTTACAATTTTAAAAAACTATTCGTATATCGGATTTTAATATATCAAATTGGTTCTTGAGAATTTTCCTTGTCAAACTATTTTTGTAATGGCAAAGCAATCATTTATGTATCGACAAATTTATTGTTTATGAATGTCTCACTCTGAAACAACACGAGGGGTATAGCTGACAAGTGGTGGGAACAAAACCTTAACCTGAAGCTCACTCTTTAATTTTTATACACCACACCAACGTGAGGACTTTGAGCCTCGATTGATTCAACGTACAACAAGCTCATTGTAAGGCAGTGCTTCTCAAACTTTCAATATTTATGACCCAACTTTCAGTCATAATTTTCATCGAGCCCTTCCCATATTGCTTTCAATAACAACGTATTGAAAGCAATAATAATGTACTTTGATACTAAAGCTACAATATGACTATAATTATAAACCGTACAAATCATTAAAATAAACATTAAATATTGTATATAACTTTCTGTATGACAAGCCCATGGGAGTCTCTAGTAGTCATTGATAAATTAATTATCAAATACATTGTGCAGTACTTATACATTTATAATTATATCAATATAAATGTATATTTTTTATTTCAAAATTGTGTTTTGCTTCTATTCAGTAAATTTTAATAATTATTTTAAATCTTTTATTTTCGACTTTTCAATATGCTTGCCCCCCCTATGGTTATTACACCCCCCCCCCTAGTGGGGCGTGCTCCACAATTAGAGAAAAGCTGTTGTAAAGGAATCTTCATTAGCACCATGAAAATGGTTATCAATTCCTGTAAGTCAGAGTTAAGGATCCATCTAGGAATATATACTTTACAGAACCTAAGTTCATATTATTACTCTATGTCTTTGATGTTACGATAAATGTTTACTGATCATAGTCATATTAACAAGTATTTAATTACAATTCATGATATTCTGTCTTTAGGATAAGTTTAAGTGCATACTTATTTTAAGGCATCCGAACACGTTGAAATGACCAAATTCAGTCAATACAGATATTTTTTGTTACTTTATTGAATAGAGTTATCTTTTGGTTTTACAAAACAAAAATTTTTTGTGGCTACGATACCTAGAGGACAAGTTATAAGCAATTTTATAAATTAGAAAAATTAGAAATGGGTATTTAATCTACCAAAAGTGGGCATTAAAACTGCTCAAAATCTGTTACAGTGAATCTGATAACTCAAAATATTCTGAATTTATTTCTAAGAAACTTTTTAAGCCTGATATTTATATTTTTCTAAAGAATATACTAAAATATTTCTTATTATATGAATATTTTTTGAGTTATGGCATGTTGTTTAAATTAGGGTCTCATATAAAGAATGTCACATTTCTTATACTATTTAATCGACACACCTCTAAAAGTTTTAAATTTAAATAAAACATTACAATTTCAGTGCACTCTCTAGATAAATGCATCTAATTTGTTTCAGAAATGGGTGAGTGAGTGAGTGATTTTGGGGTTTATTGGCGCAAGAGCCGATTTCGGCTATACTGCGCCAAACATTTGTTTTAATATCTGTGGTCTAGACGGGAAGAGAAAGAAAGAATGAATTGAATGACAAGAAAGAGGGTCGAAAATAGAGAAGGATCACTAGGGTACCCCGGGTTCGTGAAGCCCGTGTTTACCAAAGACAGTAAACCCCGTGGGAAAAGGAAAAGATCACTAGGGCACCTCGGGATTGTGACACCCGTACTCACCTAAAGAAGGTGAGCCCCCTGAGGGGTTGTTTCAGAAATACTTTTACTGATATGTTCATTACTTTTTTTCTCTCATTGCTTTGAAGTTCAAAAATATTGCTAAAATTTCACTTATATAATTGTGATTTTTGTAAAATTTATATGATTTTTTTAAAAATATTGATAGTTAAATATTATTTTTTATTGGTATTGATCCCTAAAAAGGCATTTATAATGTTTTAGTATGCTATTTTTTAAAAAAAGTACTCCGAATGTGTTTGAATACCTGAATAACTTGTAACCAAAAGTTATCTATACATATTGCAGAAAATATACTTTCGTTAAAGCTTAAATTACTTTTGTTTATTATATATGTACGGTTATATATATTTCTAATTGTAATTCTTGTTAAATATATATGATAAATTATATTACTAAATTATATAAACTAGACTATATATTACATACTAGTTATTTGAATCATGTGAATGAAACTGATTGTTCAGTCAGCCGCTTGTTTCTATTCGCTGAACAAAATATTATAAGTTAATATTTAACGCCAGACAAAAAGTTTCGCAATTTTGTTTCGTATTAAATCCGAATAACTTCATTTTCTTAACTCTATGCTAACTATCAAAGTAATGAAAATTCTTTAAAATGGTAATAGTAAACAGTTAATTTTTATAAAATTCTCGAGTAACTAGAAAGGGAAATTCTCCTTACAAAATAACAGAAATACCTTGGGAAAAAAAGATTTTTTCGAATTCTTCATTTCTTTTCAGTTAGATCGTGATAAATAACGAACTTTAATGAAGCCCCTCTCACAAAACCATCTAAATCAACGAAAAATTCTAAAAAGATAGCAACAAAAGGTACTCTGTCTCGTTCGACACATCACTTAAATAAATCTACTTTCAATTAGTTACACTTAAAACAACTTGATGTAACTTTGCAAGTTTAACTCTCAGCCTTTTAGCGAACAGTTACGAAATACTGGAACATTATCTCTTGTTTTTCGTGCATTAGAAACACTTAAAGATCAAATGCAAGTGTCCTTCTCTTTTTGACAGAAACCCAACAATTTCTCTAAGTGAGACAAACAGCGGACGGATATATTTATTTATCTAAATGGTAAAACATTGATGATATTTAATTAGTTTCCAAAACGAGAAATGCGCAGACGTTTCAGACTTTAACGACACGAGTCAGGATGGGGGTATTTAAACTATAAATCTCAAAGATGATATTTGCAAAGAGAGAGGAGTCCCAAACTTTTTTTTCCTAAAAAAGTAAAATAATAAGCAAACCCCAAAACTCGAAAACTCTAGAAAGCTTATTCTCTTACGTTAACAAGACTAAATGGTCTCTGCCCCATTTGCTATAAAGTCTTCTATAATTCATTCAGAACGTAATGGCAAAGATTCACTCCCGAGACCAATTATTCCAGTTGCCGGTAGAAACAGTGGTTCCAGTTAAAATCTCGGTTTAAGAGAAATGACTGACGGAGGAAAGAGAGGGAAAAAAATGAAAGAGAGCAATTAGAAACAGTCCCATGTTTGGAGGATTTTGCTTGTTTTGCTATTGGGGTAGTGCTAATAATACTCGAAACCGAATCTGGATAAATGAGAGATAAAAATGATCTCCAATAACAAGACAAAGATGCTTTTCCGGAATTTATAGAAATCCTTATCATTTATTTTTAAAATATCCATAAATTTTAAAAAATTTAGTTGATAATGACATTACATTTGTATTTGCATTGTTACACTTAATGTGTATACTTTTCGACTTAAAAATTAAAGGAGTATTTAAATTGTTATTGAAATAACTGTTTACTGAACAAGTGATGCATTATTGCATCAAGTGGTATAAAATAAAAATAATACTGAGCTTAGTGCAATTTTCTTGAATTCCATTATTTATATTTCTTTGAAAGCTTAGGATAAAAAAAAATAGAAAAATTGAACGAGATTTTGCTTCAGTCTGTTTCGCTATATAAGTACAAATTTACAAATATAGTAAATTTTATTTTGTAACAAATCAAGCAATAACATGTTCATACAATGCAATTAGAGAGCAATTAGAAACAATCTCATGTTTGGAGGATTTTGCTATTGGGGTGGTGTTAATAATACTCAAAACCGAATCTGGATAAATGAGAGATAAAAATGATTGCCAATAACAAGACAAAGATGCTTTTCCAGAATTTATATAAATCTTTATAATTTATTTTTAAAATATCCATAAATTTTAAAAATTTTAGTTGATAAAGGTACTATATTTGTATTTGTATTGTTGTATTTAATGTATACTTTTCTACTTTAATACTTTAAAAAAAAGTATTTTAATTGTTAAAATAAATCCTTACTGATAATGTAATATATAATTGTATTGAGTGGTAAAATAAAAATAATCTAAATATATCTGAACGTAGTAGTTTCTTTGAATTCCCTTATTTAATTGCTTTGAAAACAGGATAAGTAGAAAAATGGAACAAGATTATGCTTCTGTATGTTTCACTATATCAGTTAAAATTTCACAGATGGGAAACTTTATTTTGTGACAAATCGAGCAATGACATGTTCAAGCAATGCAAAAAATTTCAGTTTTTAACACTTCTATCTCCTTTTTTTTAAATTATTCTAATACATTACAAAAATCTAGCCAATTACTTTTTTATTAAAATTATTTTAAAAAATAAAGAAGAAATGATAGAAACAGTACTGTTATTGCAACCACTTTTTATTGATAATTAATTAGTATTTTAATTCATGTTGCAGTCACTTAATATCAACGAAGGATTTTGGTATGAAAGCTATATTTTAAATGTAATTAGCTTATATATAAAACAAGAGATATAAATAGTAATATAAAATAAGCAATTTTTGTTACATAAAAGTTTTATTTGGTTACAAGAAAAAGATAGCAGAAAAAATTCAGAAACCAATAAAAAGATATATGAAATAATATACTCAGAGTTTTTACCTTTGCCTCGTATTTTGATTGTTTAGTTCATCAGACATTAATGCAACTCGAGGGTTACTAGCAACAGACATCGTGATTTTGTACCATGATCAAATGACCAAGACGATACCTGAGCTGTCACCCCGTTTTCCAAACCTCCACACCTTTGTAAGGATTTTGATCCTCGACAGATTTAATTTGCATCAGCTTTTCAATACAATAGATCAGGGGTACTCAACCTTTTTTCTGATGGGCCGCATACATATGTTAGTAATTTCCCAAGGGCCGCATCATGAGGATAAGGGGGGGGGGGGTAAAATGTGGAAAATTGATCAAAATAATTTTAATTCCTGTTTTGCTTTTTTAATTATATTTTTTATTTTTGTCACTAACACTAAATTAGAAGCATTTAAGAAACACCCCTTCACAATTTCTGCATCAGTAAACGGTTTCATATGATTACCAATAATATAACAAACTTCACAAGATATCTTTGCTACCGCTGTGACATTACCACTGACAAAACTCTTAGTTGCTGTTGCAAAGATTATTCAAGAAAGCCTATTTATATATTACCTCTTGAAAGAGATCTTCGTGGAAAAGTGTCATTGAATGATTCCTATTTATTGGTATTTTTTAAATACAGCACTTTGGGACAAATCAAACAATTACTGATCCATATTTGTTCTTCACTTCAAACTAGTCAGCCTACCAATCGTCTTGAAATGATCTAGTTTCTTTGGATATTTTTCGCTTACAAGGTATGAAAGATAGTTAAAAATTAGTTCCACCCATAAAATTGTCACTACTCCACTGTTGTCTTTTATCTCTAACCGTAACTGTTATAAATAGAAAAAGTATATCAATTCGCACTCGTACGACATTGACAACAAAAAGCAAAATTAATATATTTGATTTCTTGACACCAAATTTTTAATATATTGTTCTTATATGAGTGGACTTTTCAGAGCAATGGGCACTGACCGGGCCACTTAAAAAAGGTTCGGTGGGTCGCATGTGGCCCACGGGCCACAGGTTGAGTATCGCTGCAATAGATCTTTAGAGGCACTAGAACTTGAAAGCATGACTTAACAGAAACAACTCTGACTACGACTTCGTGAATATGACTACTCGGTTATGACCACCGTTTATATTTTAGATGAGAATCTAAAAAGAAAAAAAAACACTTACCTTTAAAATAGTTTAGTACAGAAATTAATTTACATTTTTCTCTAACATCTTTTTCGCAGAAGCACATATCTTTAAGCTAATATTCAAATTCATTTGAATTACTATATCTATATTATGAATAAAATTTCTCATGTTCTTTTGCTTTCCTTTCTCCTTTATTTTCATAATTATCCATAACGAAAAAAAGTATTCCAGAGTTATTATCTATAATATAATTTTAACGATTTAAATTAAACAAATCATTTTAGGTAAGATTTTAAAGCAAATTTTTTTTAATGGTTTTATATATACTTTCTCACATTTTAGTGAGTTGTAGTTTCTCTTTTTCTGAGAACTTTTGATCATTTTATTGTTTTGCATTAACAGTCGTTGGATTTTTTTTCTCTCCCCTCTTGAGTTTTATTTTTATAATATTTAATTTAAATAAAGAATTTTATACATTTTCCGAGAATAATTGAATATTATTTAACTATGCATTCAATTCTTTAAATTTTCATCATCGTTTAACCAAATAATTTACGTAAAAAAGAGTTATACTTTAAAAAAAATTAAGGGCTTACAATTTAAATATAACTGTTCATCGTATGAGCTTTTAACTAGTTAACAACATACAGCTAGTTACATACAATATTAGAATAAAAGATGTAAGTTCCAGAGATTTTAAAAGAATTAAAGAAACTTTCCGAATTAATTGTCTGACAATTTGAATGGAAAAATGCGAAGGCTTATCTGTATATTTATTACTTAATTTCATTAGGAAGCAATTTGTTAGAAAATAAATATTCACAATATTTATATATAAGAAAAACCGATTAGATATAATTAGATACATTTTAAGAACTAAAGTTTTTTTAAGATAATTTGCACTGATCACGCGTTTATTCATGTTTTGTGTGTTATCTGTTACGGACAGATTAAAGGATAATTCTCATTAAATCGATTATTAGAAACGTGATAATTAATGACCGATTTTTCATGTGTTAACAATTTATCCGTATTTATTTACATAATTACACGAAAAAGTGCCAAACACTTGGATATTTTGAAAATTAACTCTACGATTGCATAGTGTATCACATAGTCACTATAAGTGACAGTTACATCTTGGGCTTCCTTGATTTATTATTTATTGATGTCTCACAAAAGCAGTTAAAACAAGAACTAGGATAAACCTCGTAATTTTGTGACGGATCTATATGCGGTTCTACTAATCCCTCCATGACTATTTAAGGAAAATATTTATTTCAACCAACTTTCATCGAGTAAGGAAGAGTAATTAGGTAAATAAAGCATATTATATAAATTCTGTTTTCGCGAGTTCGTGGGTTGACACGTTGGAGTTGGCAAGTAGGAGTTAACATAAAGTCTGCGAGTTAGTTGTTAATTGAAGATTGAAAGAGAGTGGAATTAGTTAGAGGTCTTGGAGTTGTCCAGGAATAAGATTACAGAGCTTGGATTCAACGACATTGATCAAGCCGAAGAAATCAACCTGCAAGTTTCCAGTGTAGGATACGATGCATAAAAAGTACAGGTATTGTGAGCTTGATAAAGTAGAAGTTAGCTTATTAGTGTGCAACATAGTTATATTTGAGCGTATTTAAGTTGTCTTAGATTTGATTAAGGATCTGTAGCAGTGTTATAGAATCTCACCTCCGCGCTCTACTATATAATCATCTACCTTAATTAGATTTGTTTTGTGTCTGATTGATATTTGGAATTAATAAATTGATTAGATTGAAATCATGTCTGTGGGGATCATTCAGTTTCTCCCACACATCTAGCCGGGCTTACAAGTAGACAAGAGGGTTCAAATGTAAGCAGGAACCGACCGCTATCACAATTTTGAACCACGATCCAGATTAGGAGGACAACCCATGAGTTAGTGTCCAACTCACCAAACTTCCACACCACGACAAGGTAGAAGTTTAAGCCTACACTGTTTTAATGTGCATTAGTATCTAGACATCAGGACTTAAACCAATTCTTTTTTCAAGAAAAGGTTATCGACAGTTACGGTTAGCTTGTTAATGCAAGGAATCTGCATATCTTGATTGGCCCGCCATAAATGAAAGTCTTAACTTTATAAATTGTGTAATAATACCTAATATCCAAATTAAATAAATTACCTTAGGATTCTATGATCTCTAATGTAACAAAATTAAAGAGAATTAAGATAAGTATTTCTGTTTTGATTTAAAGTCAATTTACTGCACTCTCTTGCTTTTCAAAATATTCACAGACAAGGAGATTGTGTGTGGTGTGTGTGTGTGTGTGTGTGTGTGTGTGTGTGGTGTGTGTGTGTGTGTGTGTGTGTGTGTGTGTGTGTGTGTGTGTGTGTGTGTGCGTGCTGTGTGTGTACAGCATTTTCTTTTAAGAAAAATTGTGCTTTTAATTTTAACGTGAATAAATTCCCCCCATTTCGGGATTAGTAATATTCATATATATATATATAAATTTATTGATGTATAAAACTTAACTGCTTATAACGAAATTCTAATTTAGTCAATGAAAACACTGACGAAATTCATAATGTTAAAAAAACTATAAAATACTGTTTAGAATATGTTACCCTGTAAATTTCCTTAAGTATCCCGTTTGTAGTAAGTTTAATTTTAGTTTACATTAAATTACATCTTAATATTTATTATTTTTTCATAGATGCCACTACCAATTAACTTGTTCAGATATTATCCAAATTTGTTATAGTTTATTAATTGTATTTTTACAATTTCTTTTACAAAAAAATTATTTAAATAATATACAGTAGAACCTGTTTTTGTGCGGTCCTTTTTTAATGCGATTCTATTTTTTATGCAATTTGTTTCGAATGATTTTATTTTTGTGCGATCTTTTTTTATGCGGTGTATGAATTTCAACGGCTTTGGCACCTCTGTAATGTTTTCTATCAATGTACCAGAGGCGTAACGGAGAATGTTAGGACCCCCTGCAAAGAGTCAGGTTTTGCCTATAATATTTTATAAATTGAATAAACACGTACTTGCGTTAGTCAGGCCTTGGGCCACTGAAGTCTTGCCCGCCCCCGCGAGGCGCAGGTTGCGGGGGAGTACGTTACTCCACTGTAATATACATATATACACTTCAAAACGCTCTGTTCATTTGTTATAAGCAGTCTCCTGACAAAGCAAGATCAATTCCTTTCTCTTAACGTTTTAACAGCTTACGCTTGATTGAAGACGAAACTTTCAATGATAATGACATTATCAATCATTTGATAGATTATGAAGACGGACAAGAAAATTAGGATTCTTTGAGAGCGGATAAAATATATGCAGGGATACATCTTTCCAACAAAACTCTGGAAAGCCATTTTCTTAAAATAGATACCAATTCCGAAAGGAGTATACAATTTCAAAAATAGCTTCGATCATGCATATCTGGTTACCGTGGCATTTACAGGCAGCTGACCGACCGACCGTCGTCACAAAAACTTATTATCTAATTTATGATGTCAAAAAATAAATCAATTTAAATTGTATCTTCCAGTGACGATAGAAATTTTGAACTTATTCATCACAGGAAGATGAGTGCCTTGGATTACGATGAGTAGCAGTGAATTATGTATGTGCATTTTGAAAACTTCTTCATGTATACAATGAGTAAATTTTTTTAAAATGTTTTCGTGTGTAATTTAATTATTTATTTTCTTATGGAAGTACTTTCTCTTAAATTTCTTAAATAATTGGCGTATTTTCTAAGTGCGACTTTTTTTATGCCGTCTCTCTCCACCACATAAAAAAATTTTCCGCTGTATTTCGAAGAAGTTGTTTGTTATATGTAAGAATTTGTGAAATTTTCGAATCTTTTTTTGGGCAGTTTATTTTTATGCGGTCCCTATCTATCTTAAAAAACAGGTTTTGCTGTATTAATTTTGATATTTCCTACGTATAATATGCTGTTGTTGATTTCACTAAGGAACAATATTTATTTTTCGAAATGCTTTACTACGACTTCTCTTGTGTTGGTTTTTTAAAGTGAAGTAAAGATATTACTTTTTGAAATTCTTGGATTATGGTGTTTTAAATATTTAGAAATATATATATATATATATAGAGAGAGAGAGAGAAAGTAATAGAGAGAGAGGGGAAGTAATAGAAAGAGAGAGCAAGAAAGAGAAAGAGATGAATATTTGAAAGTTTTTAGAAAAAGAAATATTGAACATCTTAAAATAAGCCCCATTTTTTTGCATGTATTTTTATTTCTAGAAATTAAAAACATATGCATTTATTAATTAAAGTCAAAACAAAACTCCAAACTCACAAACTTTCTTTTACACAAAAAGAAATACTTATTTTTATTCAATTTCCAAAACCAGAATATAGTTATAATTTTATTTAATATTTTTTTATCTAAATTAACAAAAATTTTAACCGACAGAGGAATGTCAGAAATAATGAAATTAAAATGAATGCTTATAAAATATTTTAAAGAACAAAAACAAGAATGCTACCACAGTATTTATTTTGTCTGATACGTTAGGGACACACTATATGGTAAGACTTTTCCATTTTTTACTCTTCTTGGAGACAAATAAAGTATTTAAATTATATATACAGAAAGCTAAAATTTTTGAAATATATATTACCAATCTAGATTAGTAAAATACTATCCAGGAACATATATTTACGGAACACAGAAATAAATTTCTTATCCTCTGAAAGAAAATAAAGACTGTCTTACAGAAGAGATATTTTTTTTCTTCAGAAAAACAGATTTTCATATAATAATTCTGAAAAGTAGGGAAACTTACTAACAGTTATCAATGATATATCCATATATAATGAATGTACTTATCACATTTAAATTTCATCTCAGAGCACATTTCATCTTTCCTAGCATGGCGGTTCATGTACACGTGTTAACTAATAATTATTAATGTAAAATGTCACTCTAATACAACTGAATCATGAAAATGTAGGAATTCGAGGAAGAATCAAACATTATTATCAATAACATAATTCGTGTTCAACTTTTAATTTAAGATTAGCCTTAGAGATGAACTAAGTAGCTTAAACTAAGGACTGTACTTTATATCAAACTAAGATTTGGGGGAAATAATGCTACACTTCTACTTATATTAACGTAGTAGAGAAATACTTAACTGCTTTTGTTTCTGAAAAAAATATCAGTTGATACAATTAATTAATATTTATTTTCTTAGAGGATATAAATATTTCGAGATTTAAATATTCTGCTGGGATGTATATTATACAAAGAAAATATCTACTCCAAAAAAGTTTACTCAAATATATACATTTACTAGAATTTTAAAAATAAAATATTGAGGATAAATTATTATATTAATCTAAAGCAAAAAGAAAAATAATAGTCAAAATGATTTGACTCTAAAAAGGTCATGTGATTTAACATATCTACAAACAAACATGACATTGCAGTGAGTGAAATGTACTCTATGGAATTACAGGACATACACTGTTGACCAGAGTCTAAAATTCTTCATTTCGTTACTATCGGTCAAAGTCAACACTTAAGGGGAAATGTGGCCCTCGACTGGAAAAAGATCCGAAAAAATTAATTAGACAAAAAAAATTAACATATTGCAAATGTACTGCTGATATTGTCTCCTGTTTATGGAAGCTACAATATCATCAAGACTTTAATTAAAAGTAATGAAAATTTTTGGCGATATAAGCTATCTTAAAACGTTTGCCTTCTTACAGTCAGAAATGTGGCAGTGAAGAAAATTATAATTTTAATTAATAATTCTATGTCACGGCGTATGATAACGCACTTTCTTACATTTTGATAACGTAATTGGACATAAAAAAGGATAAAGGTAAATTATGTCCTTCTCATAGTTATTATCACATTAATAATTTTTCGTTCTTATAACATTGTTAGTTAAAACAAGAAACTTTGGTGTATAATTAATAAACATTTTCAGTAAACATTCTTGGAAGCAAGACTTTTGTGCTAAATAAAAAAACTCTTCTGTTCACTGTTCGAAAGAGATAGAATAGTATGTATGTTTTACATCATTTGAAAATTCATGATATAACTATAATTTTTCATTATACCTGAAGTATATTTAGGGTAAAATAATTTAAGCATAAGAAAAATGCAATCGAATCAATACACCATACTGGTCCTACTACGAAATGCCGATTATCCCTTTGATATTCCGTTACTTGATTATTGTGAGGGGAATTTTTCGTCTGTAGGTATCTCCATAAATATTAGGATACCTTCGGTTTATTACCAGTATGTTTGTGTTATTCATCATCGCTTATTCAGACGCATCGAATTTCTGATCCTGTAAGAATGACTTTTTTTTATATATTTTATTTTTCCTATTATTATAATTATAGGAAACCTTAATAGTTTTACCTTAAATAGTTTTTCGTTGAGCGTGTACGTTAACAATTAGGTACTACAGAAAATACCCCTTTCAGAAACTATTTTTTTCATATTCAAACTTTATTTATCGATCGTAATGTTTTCTTATTCTACTATAAGATGTGCTTGAATACAAATAGATTAATGTCAGCTAAAAATTCATTGAGGAAAAATTTCAAAAAGCTCCTTTATTAGTTTCATATTATATATAGCCCCTATTTCATAATTTCTGTGAAGGTATCTTTGTCTCTTTGTTATATTCCTTAATGACATGATTACTTTTACCTTAAAAAAGTCTATTTTGCAACTTTTAAGACCTATCCAATCTCCCATATCTTTTGCAATTTTTGTGTAGGAGCAGAGTAGAAAATTATAACATAGAAAATACAATATAGAGAAACTTATTCTCTACAACATGTGATAAATGTTTTTGTTTCTTCATCTTCCAAAGACAGATTGTTTTTTTTCTAATATTACATATTTTTCAATCCATATATTTAATACAAAGTTTATTGTGAACCTTCTCAAATAATTATCAAATTCAAAAGAAACCCTTCGAATTTATCATACCTTAAGCATTAGCATTAACAACTCATAACTTAGAATAAAAGTTATAAAGGTTATATTTCTGGCAATTTTTATATCAAAATTCTTCTTAACATCTTTTTCAGATGTCACAATCTAATCTGTAAAATTCACGTTCATTAGAAGGAACTAACTATTGTTTGTAACACTTGTAGTTTTTGTTCTAGAGAACGGAAATTAATAAACTTGGTATTTTCATTAAGCTAATAAAAGGGTCTATAAAATAACATCATAAAAAATTGTCAACTTTTGGCAAAATTCACAATTTTAGGGTAGTCGGATACCTTAACACAGTTCGAATGCAAACACAGTTGCTATCTGCAGCAAATAAGAAATGTGTGGTGAATAATTGAGAAAAGATAGTGTTATCCGATGAATCCCGTTTAAAGATACACCTCATGCAGATGAGTGAAGTAGGGTTTGGCGGAAAGAACACAAAAGCGTAGACCCAAACTGCATTTTTAATACTCTTAAAGCTGATGTAAGATACTGCGATGTTTTAGGGAATGTTTTCCTGACATGTTTTCGGCTCTATTTCGTGGGCATGGATGTCTGAGTAAAACATCATACTGACCAGATGCATCCAGTAATGATTATGATTGATCCCAATGGCAATGGCTACTTTCAATCAGATAATGTGTTCCGCCACAGTTCCGGTTTTGTACAGAGTTGTTTTGAGGAACATGACGAGGATTTAAATTTATTGTTGGCAATCATAATCCCTAGATCTCAGTTCTATAGGCTTATTTAAGATGAAGTTGAAGCAGCCATCCAACATCTAGAAAAATTATTCAATATCATCCTATTGGAATGTGCTATTCAAGCATGATATCAATGTTCTCAAGCAACATATCCACTTCTAGTAGAATTTATGCCATAAAGACTCATAAGGCTATATTAAAGACACATATTGACGAAGTGATGATAATAAAACGGCCAATGAAGGTATAAATGATATTCAAAGAGATGATATACCAAGTTCAATCAAGAGTTAAGTAATATTTTTGAATAATTATTCAATGTTACAAAATTAGCAAAAATGTCCCTTTTTTCTCACAAAATCAACAAAATAATCCCTTTTTTTACTTTAGAAATTATATGCAGTAAATTTTCTATTTAATGAATAAGGAAAGGCTTTTATTGAATATTGTTAAAAGGTATGTATTTGCATATGCCACTACGATGAAATAAATAGAAGAATTTATTCGAGAAGATTTGGAAAGCGCTGCACTATATATTTTCAAATATTAAAAGAAAACTAATGGATTAAATATTTTAAATCCATATGTTTTTGTAATATTATTAAATTAATTAATGAAAATATGCAATTATTAGATTAACCTTTGCAACAACATGAAGGAGAAATGATACAATCGTCAAATTTGCATGAAAGGAATTGTATTACTTCCACAAGATTTGTAAAATCCTTAACAGAAGAGGAAAAGTATAAAAATTAGATTTGAGTTAAATGTTTCTTTTTTATTTACTCCTCAGAAACTATTAAAAACAGTTTTTCTTTAGAGAAAGATGTAATGTTATAATATAAACTCTCATTTCAAAACTGAATCCGATTAAAATCATAGAATATAATAGAGAATATTGATAAGATACGCTTACTTTTAATAAAAAAAGAATGACTTATATATTGCTATGTATATATATACATATATATATATATATGCATACACATATATATATATATATATATATATATATTGCTATTATCCATTAAAGCCCAACTGTGCGATTAAGTATAGCACAAAGCTTACAAAAGTAAGGAAACACTATTTTATTGATTCAGAAAATACAAATATAAGACAAATCATTTCTATCTTTAAACATAGCAGGCAGATTGAAATTAAACAATTAAATAATAGTTAATAAATATTTATTTTATATTAAGATTTTATTAGGAGTAAAATAACAAAATGTAGTTTATCATTTACTCAAAAAGAAATAGTACTAGGGCGTGCTATGCTGGTTTTCTTTTACATTTGACTATAATAAATTAATCTTTTTAACTGAGTTATTAAAGTAAAAATATATACAATCGATCCACTTGAAAATCCAAGAAAAATTATCACTTCTTAGAAAAATTATTTGAATTAAACATTTTCAAAATTTTTACCTGAGGGAAACAATCAAATACTTCATTCCTTTTTCATTTTAAATTAATTGAAATGGTTCATACAATATACGTTAAAAGAAAACATTTTAAAAATGAACAATTACGAATTTAACTGAAAATGTAACAATAATTAGTTCGATAATAAAGTAAATCTTCTTCAGATTCAATGTCTATTGGATTATTTTTTTTCTACTACTATGTAGCTATATCTACATATTTCAAAAAACTAAAATTTTGAATTCACTTTAATTTAGAATCAGACATTTTTTTATGCACACTAACACCAGAAATCTTTTTAATTTCGTTTGAATATTTTAAATTATGTATAACCTAACAAACTCAGAAAGTTTGTATTCAAATACGTAACTTTCATTTCATTTTTTTTCTCCAGCCGATTCCTGTGCACATATTTAATTTTTAATTTTTTGATACTAAAATAAAATATAAATATTGACAACTGAAAAATATCAAAATTCCTGTTATTATTACCTTTGGCTTTTAATAACTAAATTGTTTTTAAGTAGTAGAATTTTTCTAATATTCGCAATGCACAAAAACTTCAGTATATATTCATAGTGTTTACGAAAATCATAAATATTTTACATGTATATATTTTTCTAATGCATCTTAAAGTAAATATGCTAAATTTAAGCTACCGTAATAATTTTCTCCGGTTTATTCTGATCTGTATGTGAATTTAGTAATGCACTCGCTGCTAGAATTGTTACATCACAAAAGATGATTAATTGTTAATGCAAATAATTAAACAAAAATTTAATATAATTACTGTTCTCTGATAAATAGTGGGAATTATATTAAAATTTCCTATGAAAATTTACTTTTTACTAATATTTTACTCTATATACATTAATTTATAATGTATGCTTAGGCTCACAGCTACAAAAAAAAAAGCTACTCTACGCTCTATTTTATTTAAACCTGTTTCTCTCTCAGTAATCATTGCTATGAATATATATCACTGCCATCTATCGACTGCCATCAAAACTAAGCCTTCCGATGACAATCGCTGTATTTTAAAAGATTGAAAAAACACAACTGTAGAGACAAAGTAACATAAAATAAATAAAGTATTTATAAAAATTGTTGAAATCATCGTTAAATATACTCCGTTGAATTAAATGACCATAGGAAAATTTGTATGTTTATGAATTAATGAAAAAATAAAAGTAAATTTATTAAAACAACAGATCGACTCATATTTTACAATGAATTATTTCCAAATTCTAATACTTTATTTACGGTTATTAAATGTTACTTATTGCTTACTTTATTACTTATTAAATACTTAAACTTAAAAAATTTAACCACATTCTTTTAAACCAGATTTTCGATTATTTATGATGTTTGACTGTCTACAATATCCATACAGTTTTAAGTGGAGGAAAGTTTTTTAACCATACTAGCTAAGGAAGTGTTTGAATTGTTCAGAAGCAATTCGAAACTAAGCTAGCCATGTAGGATGAGTGAAAATAAACGTCGCACTTTGAAGCGACGAACCTTTGTTATGTGACGATAACTACACCGGAAATGGCACACCTCACACTCTCCAAAATTTCTCACCACTCGCACGTGAACCGCGATAAATTTAACGTGCACCAACCCCTCTACATGTGGTAAGTCTTCAGTAGTATTAGGACTCGAACTCGTGAATGGACAATGCTGGCCGCAAATTCTTGACAATCATTGAGTTCTACCTTGGCCATCTGCCGAGTGGGAATTGAGGTTTTAAATAGGAAAATGACTTAATAACAATACATTCTAGTGACAAACGTGCCCTAAAGAATAACGTGGACGCTAAAAATGTCCGTGACTGCTGTTATTAGCATTTTGTTGTAATGTTTGTGATATAACGATGCAAATTTTTGAAATTTATGGGCAAGCAATCCAAAATGAGTTTTTATTTGACCTTTTGTATTTATATCGTGGTAATTGTTGTGTATTCTGTTGATTAATAAACACAATTTATTTTAGTACATTTCATGCTTCAAGACATTAAAATCTTTAATTTCTGAGCCAATAAGGCATTTTCTCATTAAGATCGTTATTTATTCTAACATATCAAATATTTACAAATATTTATTTGTGAATTAGTATCGTAATTGCTCTTTCTCTCTCTTTCGATATTCTTTAAAAATTTTAACATAACCTAACATGTAATTATAATAATATTACACTGTGTTTCATAGATTAAAATTTTAATTTAAGCGAAATCTTTAATTTAAGATGCTTAGGAAATGCTCTTCAGCAAAAATCATAAATAATTAACAGAAAAAGGGTATTAAAATAATTAACTGTTTTAAAAATTTAATTAATTAATCTGCGAAATTAATAATATATTTATATTTCATCTCTTTATGGTGGCATCTTTAAATCATTACGGTTAGAATCATGAATTATATAAGAACGTCTGTGAGTAGATAGAATTATTTTCTTATGATTGAACTAACTGAAAATTTAGTATATTGATGCTATTCAAATAATTAAATTATTTTATTGATAGGATTAAAATATTTTAAAATCTTAAAATGATGCATGACATATATATTTGAATGATATTTGTGCGAAAATCAAAAATTTTGACAATAAGCAGACCAAGCGAAAGGGAACTCGATTTCCATTAAAACACATCAAATTTTTTAAATAAAAACACTTTTTTTTATTTTTACAGAATTTATGGAGAACCTGGGACACTTCACAACAAGAAGAGATAGCAGCTACCAAAAATATAATTTTTATAATTACGTGACTTTTTTGTACGGTTGAATGCCATAGTAAAACATTTACTTTTTGAAGTTTCTTATCAGTAATATAATTATTTTAACTAATAACAATCGATAACTATCTAATAAAATTTGTTTTGCTTATTGCTTCTTCTTATTATTATTGCTTATTGCTTTGTTTTGCTTCTTCAAATAGACTTTTATATGCGGGTTATGATTCAATTAATTCATTTTTGGCCTTTTTGAAGTACAAATTCATTTTTCATCATGTGAAAGACAAGAATCAATGGCAAGCATAAATGACAAGTATAATTTTAATGGGAAATTCCACACTGGTCCACATTACCCTTGATATATAAAAATTTTTATCGGTACGTAAGCAAAAATTCTACATTTGGTTTATCATAGCTTCATAAAACAATTTATAAGTATCCAAATTACAAGATTGTATCAAAATTTACATGTTTCTCATTTTAAAAACAAAATTTTGTGTAAATATAAAAAAAATATTAAGATTTCTTACAATGAAATGAAAAAAAAAATTATTTTGTATTCCTTCTTCTTTCGTACTCCTTTCGTATATCAATTAAACATTATATATTAGAACGGGGAGTATCGCAGTTGGCATAAATGCATTAATTTAAGAATATTATATAAACTTTTTTTTTAAATCTTTAATTTTTTTTGTTTGTAAGTCTTACAACTATGTATTTTATCACAGATTCGCATTTATCTTAACATTACGGTTAAGTTTTGGGGAACTACATTTCCATTATAGCAATATTTCTTGTCAAAATCACTTTTGAAAAAATAAATATTATGTATCTTTGCATAGAGACAGCTGTTGCATAAACTAAACAAAGCAGCTGCATACACATCGAAAGGAAGAAAAAATACCAGCAGACACATTACATAGTAAAATGTATACGAGTAAAACTGCAAATCTTACCAGACAAATCGAAATGATTTATTACAAAATTTTAAAAAATAGCTCTGTAAAATGGAGAGTATATTTTTATTGTAATATAAGGGAAATTTTTTTTGTCTATTTGAAGATTCAATAAGATATTTAGAAATATAGAGTGTGTACAGAATATTCAAAATAAATGAGAAAATTTTAAATATTCCCAGAAATTGTCTTACACAATTTCAAAATCTTATTATTACTGTTGTCCATCCCAATTGGAATAAAAAATATTTATAAAATATCAACTATTCACGTATCTAATGTTCTATATCATTGATGTAATTTATAATTATTTATTAAAATGCACTTACCGTACTATTGTTATTAATTTTCAAGTTAATAAGCACGAAAATATCAGCCAATTTTTCCTCTTTATTTATTTATTACATTTTAATAATATCATTCTTACTTTTTTCTAACATTTCATAAAAATTTACAAGAAATTTTTTTCCTGCTTAAAGATTAAGAAATTCAATGCTTTAGGTAGCAATCAAAACCGTTTTATGTTAAAGTATCTGGTTATTTTGATAATTCTAAATTAGGCATGGTGATTAGATACATGCTTCTAAAATGTATCGCATGCAATTAATCGTAAGACAAGTTAATTTTGTATTTTAGAAGTTCTACGGAATATATTTAAGGAAATTAATTTTAATAAAAAAGGCTTGTGTATATTGAGCTTCATAGAGAACAACAAAATGTACATGTATAATTATCTGAAATACATTGTGTTAAGCATAACAATTCAATAAACAATTATTTTATAAAATATTCTCTCTTTTTAAAAAAATGAAATTTCCACGTTGTATTTTAAAATAAAGTAATACAACAATGTTTGTTATTGATTAAAATAAAAATGTTAAGGCTATTTAAGGCCTTAACTAATTAGTTGAAGAAAAATCCATGCACACTTAGTTAATTATCAAAAATGTAATGTTAACAGAAAGAAAATCAGTTGCTACAGTTACTTAGAATCAAATCCAATAGACATAAAATTTTATCAGTCTCAAAATTTAACTGGACGACAAAAACGAATTACATACAAAAAAAGGAAGTCATTAAATATTAATAAATATATTGTGTAACTTTATGCACTATGTATATGAAAACGACTAAATACACAGTTGTCAAAATTGTTTGAACACTACTTTACTCGCTTTGGAGCCGAGTCGGATTCTAATGGAACACGGTTCGTTAACTGACATTGCCCGACTTCTAATCAAGTTTGTGGAATTTAGCTACACACACACAGTGTTAAACTTAGAATCTCATTTAAGCTTGTAAAATCCATTCCGCTAAAAGTTCCGCACAGCCTAACAACCTTCAGCTGTGAAGCCATGTAAAATTACCCCAAAACTCATTATAAACCTACGGTCTAATTTAGATCTCATTAACATCAAAAAGCAGATTGTAGTTTAAAATACAAATATATTTTTAATTAATTTAAATGACAAACTATTTATTTTTTTTAAATATTTCATTTCAATTGTTTTATTTATCAAAATTTGATGAACGAAAATTTTATTTAATCTTTAAACTCCGATGATAATTGTGGTTTATGTCTATAACAGTCATACTATAGCCAACAATATATTGATAAATTCTTTTCTTTTCTTCTATCTCATCTAAAGTTTTGAAACATAAGTGGCGTCTTTTTTGGAAGAGGAATAAAGCTTGAATAGTTTTAGAAGAATCTAAATATGATTCTCTTTTTGTATTCAAATAAGGTTTCCTTTTTTTTCAAGTTTCTTTAATATTTAAAATCTTACGCTGAGAAGCTATTTTCAAGTTATAATTTCAAGTGAATTTAGTTCTACAACATAACATTTCATACGTGGCTTATAAAAAAAAAAAAATACAGGACGTACAAGAACAAGTGTTGCATTAATATAGCTTAAATAATTATAATTTCTTGAATATATTTCACATTCTAAATCTACAATGACTCTCATCCACAATTAATGAAATAACATGCTCTTGATCATATATTAAATTATTTAAATATTATCAGAGATATCGCAATATATATATACCTTAAAATCTGGGGTATAACGCGCACCCATACTTTAGAGCTGCAATTTTTAATTTTTAGATACAGTTGCCTTATAACGTACACCCCCATGAAATGTACGTGCTCAATGCTCATATGTATTAAAGTCATTTATTAGAGATATTATTACAGGCTTTTGAAAATATAGTTTACTTCTATAAATACAACCCTCTAAGTTCATGAGAAATGTCATTACTTTTAAATAAACAGAGTATTTTGATTTATGCAGAAGTCTAATTTTTTTTCTATGCTCATCTTTTTTCCTTTTTCCAGCTCTTATTTTTATACCCGGCGTATAATGTGCACCCTTAAATTCCTTATTTTTTGTGTTAAAAGTGCGCGTTATATGCCGTATTTTACAGTATATATATAAAGCACTGCGTTTTTTTTCTTAAACCTTTTAGTTTCTAAGATAATCTATTAGTACAACAGCATGTGCGTAATCGAAGCTCTCATAAAATTGTATGCAAGACCTCTTAACACTCAATCTCTCTCTCTCTCTCGTAATTATAAGAAATAAAAAAAATAAAAGAAAGAGTAACAATAAAGTAATAGGTTGCAAGATTAGTTGAATAATTATTAGAATTATATATTACAAAAATATACAAAAAATAGTTATATACCTAAGATAACGGAATTGTCCTATACAAATTTAATACTAATCTTGATAATTTGTACGGTTTATAATTAAAATCGTAGTTTGTAGTTTTAGCGTCAAAATATACATTTTGCTTATTTTTAGACCAATGCATTGTTATAGGAGGGGGCAATGATGAAAATTATGATAGAAAATTGGGTCACAAATATTGAAAGTTTGAGAATCACTGCTCTAAATCTCAACTCTTCTAGCATGAGTTTGGGTTTTCTTTTTTTCCTCTTTGCAAACATCTTTGGCTCAACAGAATGAAAGAATGAATGGAAGGTGAAAAAATGTTTATATTTATCAATAGCGGAAATATATATTTTGTGTCATATTAATGCTGGCGCTTAAATATATTACAGCATTGTTTTCAAGTAATTCTTTTCTTCCCTATTTGGATTATTTATTTCCATACATTTATGTATTCTATTGCAAAGTAAGTTCAATATTGATGTTTTTATTGTAAATAAGCATGCCTTTATATATATGTTAAGAATAAAGATATAGCATTAAAACAATTGCACTTTTAATAATTATTTATACAAACTATAATGTTATACTATTTTGTGAAATATCAGCGTTCTAATTTGAAAAATTATATTGTTTAGTTATTTGCTTAAACCCATGATTAATAATTTGAAACAGACTTTACTTTTTTTTAATATAATTAAAATTTATTACATGCACCACTGTGGTTTATTATTTTTTTAAATATTTCCAGTCAGTAAATAATTAAACATAAATTTTCTACAAAAGCCTAACAATATTAGACACATTACAAATATAGAAATAATTTTAGATTGCAAGTAATCAAATATGTAATTTCAAAAGTCTGCACATTGGAAAGGTCAAATTTTCTCGGTATTGATTAGCAAGTTTCCTAATTTGATGATGGCTATAAAGCTTTTTAAGAAATATCTTAAAAGGCTTTCATATGTATCATCCAAATATAAATTAATGTATGTATAATTTAGTTCTTAATATAAATTGCAAAGTTCCTTAAGAAAGATTTTTGTTGTGAAATAGCTGTAGGAAGTCTCCTTTTCTAAAGGATAAGAAAAAAGAACCCGAAATTTACCAAAACATTTTTTTGGCTAGTTTTCACATCATAAAGCTGGGCAAATAAAATTTCGTTTGGATCATCCACTGTTTGCATAGAATTCTTGATAATATTATATTACAACGAAGATGAATTGATGAAGGATTAAATAACCAAATTTGACCACATAGTAAAAGATAAAAGGGGATGAGAATTTACAAGGATTTAGGTTCAACAAGTCCTTTTGGAGTTAAGTATTTTAAATTTAATATAATTATACTATATGAAATATCCGTCACCTATTTAATAAATATTAAAAGATCACAGGAATAGATAAATATAGATTTCGGCCTGATTTTGTTAGATTTTATTAACTTCGAACATTGAAGCTGAACCAGGACTATTGGTGACCGACCTTGTAATTTTAAACCTCATTAAAGTGATAAAGAGGACACGAGAATTTTGACCCTACTCTCCAAACTTCCACATAGGCCTCACTATATGGTGAATCTAGATAAATATAGAAAAAAATACGATATGCATTTAACTATCAATAGCAATAAGCACTATACTAAGCAAACTATTTTTTAGTTATTTAGTACGATTATTCACAGAACTTGGTACATTTAATGGCTTCTCCTTTTTATTGCATGCGCTGTTCGAAATGTATTTTATTTTGTATTCAAATTTTTCCTGAAACTCACAACATTAAAGAAAATATTGATTACGGGGGAAAATTCATATGTAAAGTTTAATTTTTTTTGAAAATTTGCTTAAAACTTTTGCTTTCAAAATACTGTAGGGAGAATTTGTTTTTAGAAAAAAAAGTGAATTCAAAGTTTAGTGTTTTTATCTGTCAATGAATCAATTAAAAAAATTCTTGAGTAGAAATAGATTGTTTATTTTATTTTTAAATATAAACATAAAATTTATAAAATCACAAAACATCAAATTTTAAATCAAATTCACGATGTGGAAATTATATATATGACCAGAATATCAAAAACAATTTACTATCTGTAAAGATATGAATATTTTTCAAAATTGTTTTCCTCATGATATAAATATATACTAAAAATAGTCAAACCGAAATCATTAATTATGAAGATCGAACAGAAGTTATATATTTTAAGCATTTTAAGTCCACAAGTATTCTTAAACATATGATTAAAATTGGTAACCCATTGTGAAAGTTGTGAAATCCATTTAAGTAATTAAGCTGTAAAATCCACTTTACATAGAGTTTAACATAATAATTTTAATGAACTTAAAATATGGAATAGAGATAGTTGAATCTAAACTAAAAAAAATTTTTGGTTCTTACAACAAATGAAATTACAGAAGTAATGGAAAAAAATATATGCGTTACTTTTTATACGTTTTTCTGTTTTAGATAGAATGATTTTCGTAAATTCAATTTTTTCCCCTGGAAATCAAGTTTTTTTTCATACTTCATACTAAAGTTGTTCATGTCTTCTACGTCTAGACAGTATTTCCTTGTGTTTTCAATGTTATAATTCAAAGCATTTACGTTAGAGGAAACGAAATTATTTCAACTATTAGAAAATATGATTCTAATGGAAACCATTACGTAAAGCATGATATACAATCTATGCAACTGTATTAGTTAATTTACGTTTTTTTTTAAGGCAGATTCGAATGTAATCATTAATATGTTTATAAGCCTAACCCTTCTTTGCATGATAATAGAAATTTCCATCATAACATTTAGGGTACGAAAAACTGTATTCAGAACAGATGTACTGTCTATTGTTGCTGCAACTTTTTCAAGACTATTGTTATAAAATCTAGTTGTAAAAATGTAAGTTAAATTATTTAGGGTTTGAACTTGTCATTCCATCGCTTTCTTGCCATTAAAGACACACCGTATGATTTCTAAATATTTTTCAATCAATCGGGAGATTTTCATAATAAAAGCTGATAATGAGGAAAGGCTTTTTGTGTTTCTGTTTTTCGCGCAATTTATATCGAGTACCAAACAATCTTCCCAAACCCTCTGATCGAAATTTACAATTATGCAGAAGGTTTCAATTTCTATTGTATGACGAAAATGTTTTTACTATATGTGTTTATTTTGTTATTTTGTAGAGAAATCTAAAGAGAGGAATAATAGATATTTGACTGGCTTATTGAACAGAAGATAAAATTGATGTGAGACGAAAATTCAGACGAAGAGTACCACGATGCAGATGGAATTAGAATAATAATAATCACCATATGTTTTTAGTTACTAATAATAGTGAAAGATGTGCTTATTATTTATTTTGTACTGAGCTGTATATGTAAACTTGCACGTAGCATTAGAATGTGAATCTAGACCATAAATTAATCACCCTGATTTATTCCACACACACACACACACACACACACACAGACACACACACACACACACACACACAAGAAGAAGGGTTGATACAGTAATTTAAAAGACGATAAAAAATATTAAACTGTCCAAAGAATTTAAAAATGAAAAACCTTAAGTTATAATACATATTTGTTACTTATTTTTTAACCAGTCATTCTCTCAGACATTTGTCGCCAACTGATAGGAAATCCGCATTGCGGAAAATCATTTCCACTATAACAAAACACTATGGGTGCTTTCGTGGATACTACTGAAACTGAACACAAATGCCATCATAAAAGAATCCAGATGAAAAAAGATGATATAGAAGGGAAAAAAATGGATTCTCTCGAGTCTCTGCATGTGTGGTCTTACGGATAGTCAGAATCAATGGGGATGAATTCCATTTCAAAGGCTGTGCTCTGCGGTGAGCTCCACTTAACAATGGCCAACTTCAACACCCTCTGCCTCAACAGATCTCTTCGAACCCCAGCAAGCCCTGAAAATCCTTTATTCCAGAGACTTTCTGTCCATGAACTCGACTTCATTCCCCTTTTCTTTTCTCGCATTCTCATGAAATAGCCATTCAAAAGAAGAGGGAGGCATAGGCCACAACCACCCCCACACACCAGTAAGCCCTCCTGAGCATCCCCCAAAAGAAAGAAAGAATAAAAAGAAATAATAAAGCAAATGCAGGCGAAAATAGTTGATATCATGTCACGTTACTGTAGATATGTGAAAAGCTAGGCTTCGCGGTTTTTCTTCCTTTTTCTCACCTTCCTCCACCCTTCTCACGCTCCTGTGCTCCCTCTGTTCAAGAATGGAGACAAACAATGAAATCCTTTTCAAAGTGTTTGATAGAAAATGATACGTGGGTGGATAAAGAAAAAAGAAAGGAGAGCCAGGGTGGAGGGACTGGACAATGGTCGAAAATCTTAACTTAAAGAAAGAAAGAACTGGCCGCTCCATCATTCTTTATTCTCGCAAGAAAGCAACGGATGATGCTGCAAGAATACTCATATACAATCAATACACACAATGTGATATACTTCGAGAGTTCGGTAATTTTACCGCTACTATAAATTTCTCTCCAGGGTTTTGTTGAGATCTTCGGCTTTTTTAAGAAAAATATTAAAAAGAAAGATTACTAAGAAGTTTGCAACTTGAAAGATCCTTTACTTACAAAAGGTGATTCAAATCATCATCCTTTTCAAAGAAATAAACGTTCACCACAAAATACTTTAAGGAAGGAGATTAAAGGTTTTTAACCAGAGGCCCACTATTGGGAGATTTCGAAGAACCCATAAGCTCAAATGAGAAAAGAAATTTGAATTTAGTAACTACGAATTAGACCTTGCGCCTTCCTTTCATGGGAAAGTTGTATCTGTCATAAATAGTAACTCAGAGTAGTTTAATGCCCTACTTCAATAGAAACAGTGATACATTTCTCTTTTTCACTAATATATTTCTAGAATAAAAATCTGTTTCACATGTTTTGTGTCTACGTTTTATTATTTATTATTCTAATAAAGAATTACTGTACAATATCATTTTTAAATTTATTTAAAAATGATACTCTACTCTGATATTTTACTTCAATATCATGGTTTTATAGATATAATTTCTTAATAACTGAAAATGCAGCACAAACAAGGAATGGTAACAAAATTACACAATTATCAGAGTAGTGTACAACAAACACACATCGAGTAATGTAAATGTCAAATGGGCAGAGATCTTCGGTACATGCCGAATTGAATATAAATGAAGGAACCTGCAGTATGGGCAACATCCATGGTGTTATTTCTCCCATTGTGGCAATCTCTTGTTGTCACAGAGATCACGTACAGCGAAATACAGAGGTCTGCTGCTCACATACAGAAGTCTGTTGGAACTCCCACCATCAACAGAAGTAGATACAATAGTTAGACAATTTTGAGAAGGCCATGGTGATTAGACTGAGAATGGCGGGTTGGTCCATATGTCAGATTTTAGCACACCCATCCAGGGGCCGCGACAGCTGAGTATTATTGTTACTAACTAAAGCCAAATTTACCGTCAATATGAGTTATATTAACGTCGCACTAAAAAGCAACGTGAGGAGTACTGACGACGGATCTCGTCATTTTGAAGCTCGGTCAACTGACGAGGATGACAATTGAGCTGACACCTCCTTCTGCTCACTACGACTCAACACCAACAGGAGGGCATTGAGACTCGACACATTTTGTCTTGCAACGGCCCCTCTACGCAACGTGACTCCGGTGGCACCAGACTTGAACTCATGATGTTTGGGACCATAACCCAGTGATGCTCAATCACTGCACCTCGGTACATTTGTGTGCCACCAAGTTTCTTAAAAATTATTAATTATAGTATGAGAAAAAAAAAGATAATCCGGAACCGAATAATTCGGTCGTTTTATAGAAATAAACTAAGGGTATTCGTAGTATATTTAACTTATTCTTTTGTGAATAGATGGAAGTGTATTACATATAAGTAAGATAAGTATTTTAGTGTTAGTGTGCCACCAAATTTTGAAATTGTTAAAAGTGTACCGCAACAAAAAAAAAGATTGAGAATCACTGCCATAACCCATATGCTATTTCGGCCACCTGGTGCCACTGAAGACCCACTGTGTAAAGGGAATGATGCACAGTAAATCTGTCGAGGATCAAAGTAAATAAATATTTATAGCATATATCCTAAATTTAATTTTGAATTCTAAATTCAAATTTAGAGTTGTTTTATTTTAAAAAGACTTTTCTTCTCCTTACACAGCATTATTCCTAAAGCGAATGCGCAATAGATTTCTTAAAATGTGAGGTGTTTTAATCTGATTAAAAGTAATCTAAAATTTTTTTTTTGAAATTTCCTAATTTGGGAACTATGAAGTTTATTTTATATTTTGATGGTTAATCGCGCGATAAATAACATATGCTTATTACATAGAAGCATTGTTAGTAAACATACGATGATGTCATTTTTCTGAATTAATTTTTATAATTTTAATTTCGGTTAAACTTTAATAAATGTTTAAATTTTGAAAGGATATGTATCTTAAGTCACTTTATTTCTCTTCTTAACAAATTTTTTCCTTTATTTAAAAAAAGAGGAGGTTTCTTTATTAAAAGAGGTTTCTGTATTTTGCTACCAATGGAGCTCTGAAATTAAAATGGCTAAGAGCTCTCTTTAAAAAAATTGAATACTAACCTAACATGATACGATGGTATGATCTACTTAAAATTAGTTTGATTTTTAGTTAATCCATCAGAGAATACTTTTTGTTACTAAAACAGAATTTTAAAACTTTTTTGTCTATAAAGAGAAAATTTTGAATCTGCCTGTACATTAAAGTTAAAGGACAAAATATGTTATATAAATAAAGTTAAATTTTGATGAAAATATTTTGGTTTATTTTAATTAACTATTAATTCTTATGTAAAATATTCATCAGTTGAATCGGAATGTCCAAGAGACTAATAAATATTAAATTGAAACATATGTATCATTTACATTAAAAATAGCTATCATAGAGGTAATTATTTAAATAAGAAAGTATTTTATCAAGGAAATAGGCTTTAATATGAAGAATTATTACTCATATGTGTTTCAAAATAAATTATAAATGAGCAAAATTAGAATTTTATTGCAAAACCATAATTCATTTAAAGTAACTGGGACGTTAAAATGCTTCAAATTTTGCATTTTTTAAAGTTTTACTTTGAAAAAATAGAGGGAGTTTTGCTGCATACATAGGTGCAGTATTTATGAGAATTCGATAAATAGATCGCTAGAAAATTGAATTTTAAAATTGTAAGTAAATGTGATGTAAATATGATTTAGGTATGTTTTCTCCAAAATTTGGTTTGTATTAGCATGAACTAGAAAATACTAATTTTTCCTTTTCAAGAGGAATGTATTTTTCCCGCACTATATGTTCATACTTTTTGAGAGTTCTAAATTTTTTGGACAAAAATTAAGCAAAATTTAAATGAATATTTACAAAATTTTAGAGTGAAATTTTTTTTAAAAGCTAATTATGTTCAGTTTTTAATTTATAAATACTCACTGTAGTTTTTAAATTATTAATCAAGTGGATATAATACATAATTATCCTTGAGGATTATCCTAAACTTATTACAAAGCTTGCATAGACGCTTCATTGCTCCTAACTGCTTATTGTTAACATTTAAATACTCAGGAATGACTCTCTTTATGTTTATAACTGTTGTTTTACTTTAAGATAAATAAATATTCATACTTATGAATGCGTACAAAAGCATAGTTTATTTTGCTATAATTTTTTTTTTAAAAACAGAGTTCTGTTTTAACTAGATATCAAATTAACTCTTCTTCTTTAAGACATTTCCTTTGTTTATTTTTAAAAAAAATACTTAAAATATGTGTAAAGAATTCTGTAATATCCTGTAATTATGACGTCCAAATGGAAGTAAAAATACTACAAATTAAAGGTATAAAACGTTGGTATTTTAAATAGAAGATGTTGCGAATCGTTGGATAACTCATGTTGATGAAGTAGAAAAAGAGTAATGAAAAATACTTCTAAGTAATCTGGAATAAGATTTACAAATTAAAAACTGAAAACTGATGCAGAATAATCCAATTAATTATGGTATTGTTTATAAAGTATTAAAAATATTATTTTGCAAATCATAGATGAAAATATCTTTATTTGCGATTTTCACAAAATGTATTTTTTGGTGATTCAGGTACACTTTCCTCAAAATCTACTTTACATATAGTGCTGATATTTTGCATATTATAAAATTCACAAATTTTCAACAAAGTGAGTTGTTTTTTTTCAACTAAACATTCATAAGTAATAGATATAATATAGTTTCTACATGAAATTTAAGGGAAATTTAAATCACAAATTTTAAAAATATTTATAAATTTATTTTAAAATTATTAATTTTAATCATTAAATGGATTATTATGTTTAAAAGTACTCTGTAAAATTTTAAAGCTATATATAGATTGGATTTTGTGCAAAATGTACCTAAATATTCGAACATGACTCGAAAATAAAAAAAAATTACATTGAATATTAATTGTTTATACAGAATTATTTATGTTTTAAAATAAGATGTTTTACATTAACAGGTACGAAAATACATAGATAATTTACTTTAAAAATATAACTTCCGTTGCTTTTAATTAAATAAGGGAGAACCTTTTAAATTTGATATAAAAAAAGTTAATTTTTCTTGTCGCAGACGTCTCAGTGAAGTTATGAAGAGTACTTAGTTTTGGTTAAACAGTAGGCAACTCTCAAGGATAAATCTTAGATTATTGTCAAAGAATTGAGAAATATTGATAAAAGCAACGAACTTCTGATAAATGATAGAATTATATAATTGGTGTTAACTGTGTGAGTGATAGATAGTGGTGAAGGAGATAAGGCTATAAGAAATCCCTTTACTCAAACAATCAAGAGATAAAAAGATTAGTCCAAGGTCACAGGAAGGAAAACAATCTCAAAAGCTATATTTTTTATGTAGCAATTTACTTTTTGCGATAAATATATTTTACGTAAAAAAAGATAAGCTGACGAAATTAACTATTTTAGGTAGCTGAAATAGTTTCACAATGAATTTGTTTGGGCGGATAATTGGTGGTTTATATATAGCGAGAAATAATTTAGTTTTTTTGTTATTGTTTTAAACCAAATACAAAAATGTTTTTTTTCAAAAATATCAAACCTTTTATTTCCATTGAATATTTATCTATCATGATACAAGAATAAATAAAACTGAACAATTTTGAATTTAAACAAAATTAGACAACCTCAGAGAGTTTCAATTACTTTTTCATTACAGATCTACAATTAAAAATAGGTCATAAGAGTTACTTTTATAAAATAGATGTCTCTGATTACGCAAAGTAAAATATTACGGAATATATATACCGTAAACTCTCCGGCGTATAACGGAACTTTAACATGAAAAATTGACATTTACTAGTGCGCATTATACGCCGGGTGTTTTTCAATGGAGCTGTGCATTGCATTTTAAACCTTGCAGACCTAGTACATCTCTTGGTGAGCTGGTATCACTTTTTAGCGCTAAAATCTATTGCAGGATACCAATTACAAGTAGCAATTTTGATGCTCAGTTTTCCACAGAGGGAGGCACCTGATCTCCCATGATGCGAACCAGTACTTTAGGATTTAATTTTGCTGAGAGCATCCAAGCCAAATAGCATCAGATCTTATATGTCGGATAATCATACACATGGCCGCTGTCGATTTTCTGCAACATGAAAATCCATCGGACTTGGGCCGGGGTCGAACCCGCAACCTTAGGTGCAGAAGGCCAGCGAAAAATCAACCACGCCACCCAGCCGACTGTAAAAATGATAGCTTTAAAAATAAAAAAAAATAAATCAGAGTAAAACAAAATTAGACTTCTATATAGATCAAAATATTGTTTATTAAAAAGAAATGACATACCTGATGGACTAAGAGGGGTGTAGTTCTAGAAGTGTACTAATTTTTCTTTCAAAATCTCCTGAGATAATACCTTGAATAAATGACTTCTAAATAAAAGAGCTTTGCATATATATATTTCAGGTTACTTCGTTAAAAAGCTGGTGCGGGTTATAAGGTGAATATACCTAAAATTAAAATGCATTGATAGTGTAGGTGCGCGTTATACACTGATTTGCATATCCAGCTTTGGATAGCCAAATATATAATACTGGAACAACTATTAGTGGAGCAGAACGACTGAGAAACATATGCTTCTTTGATAAATTACAACAAGATTTGCTGCAGAAAGATCAAGTTTACACACACGTACCGCACTGAAGAGGAGAAACGAGGTAAAATCCAATGAGATAGTCGCTGACAATACCGACCTAAAAATTTACAGAGAAGCAGCTTTGAGGTGTATGTGCCCCATGGAGGTTCTCTAAAGCCCACAAATGAACGTTATGGGGATTGGAGAGTCTCTCTCCTGTAAAACTTAATTGTCCGAGAACAAAATGGGTGCAACAAATGTACGATCTGCTGTCTTTGTTGACGAAACCAAGTAGTGAAATCTTTTCATGTTGCTAATTCTTCTGCGTCAGTATCTGGACATTCTGCAAAAGGTATGGACTCATTTTGCTTGCTGACGGTATCCTCCATATGGCAGTTTGGGAAATATTCAATAGTTGTGCTATCTCTTAAACGTTTGCAAGATGCAAGCATCTCATTGTCCGGCATCCTCGTAGATTACTTTTGATTTGTCTAGTAGCTATCTTACTTCAAATAACCATTTTTCTGTGCAGGCGTTTAAAGATCATTTGTGGAGGAGCACGCCTGTTTTGGAAAACGTTCCTGGTACTGAGCAGAGCGGCACGTGTATTACATTCCCAGGTTCATACTCGAGAGGGAAAAGTCAGCTAGTTCAACGTATGAGTATTTGTTCATCCTATTATCTCAGGGACCAGTTTTCAAATGGTAACTGGGGGAAATTTGTGAAGCATTTAGTCCTTGAGTGCTCTCATCTCCAATCTGAAAATATATAGAGATAACTGAACTCTTCAACTTGTCCATTGCTTAAATGAGAACCTACTTTACTCCATTGCTGGTTTCAAGTGGGATTGCTGTACAGTCGAACTCTCCCTGACAATGCCCTCTATAGCACAAAGAAAGAATTTTTGACCCTGCAATGCTCTGTGATTCCGATTTATTTTTGTACCCCTACTCCTTCCACAAGTTTTTAAGGTATCTCGACTCTTGTTTATTAACTTTTTAAAAATGGAGGTATGGGGATTTGTTGTTTTAATTTGTTTAGCCTTTAAGAAAATAAATATGCTAAAATTCAGAAAGAAAAAGAACATATTACTAAAATTCGAAAATGGGTGTTTCATAAAATAACATAAACGCGGCCCATTCTGTACCAAAGTTTATGAACAAATTGTCAATTTTTCAATTTTGATGTGCTGCTATGTTATTCATTTTTGCATTTTTGAAATGATCTTCAGGGCAAGAGGTATTTTAAATTTTACAAATATTAGAGCGCTTTATCTTAGTTATTATATGAAATTCCTTAAAAAAGCAGTGATTATATTCACATAAGGGATTGTAAATTTTGTAATGAAACAGTGATTGATAAATCTGAAGGTTAAAACACTTACTATAATATAGAACATGCACAAAATTTCCAGTTAATTATATCCAAACTTTAGCACTCTCTGCCCTATTTGAGCATTAAAAGATAAGCGCAAAACGCGTTTAAAGTATGACATATATCTTACTTAAAGTAATGGTATCTGCTTTTACTAAAACACTTGTAGATTTTGTTCTAGAGAACAGAAAATAACAAACTCTGCATTTTTATAAAACTAATAAGATGTGTGGCCTATAAAATAATATCTTAAATACAGATTATAAGGACTTATTTGAACTGATATGCACATTTTGCTTCTTTTCTGTCAATGGGAAACTTAACCATATAACTCCTTAATCAAAGATGTACAACCTTTGTTATTTACATATCCTACCTCTTAAGCAATGCGAATAAATTATATGAGAGAAATTTACATGAAAATATTATAAAAGAATCATAATACAAAACTGAGTCATTAGATACTTCATTCATATAGTTTATTACACGAAGAACACAAAGTTGAATTAAGAGGAAAGTGCAATAGTTATATATTCTGCAAAATTTTTCGAAACGGGAATTTTCTGTTTTGAGAAGTTTAAGTCCTCAGACATTATTGTTTCATTTTATAGCATTGGTTTAAAAATTATTTAAAATAAAATTAATTCCGTAATCGAATCAAATTGTGTTAAGAAATGTGAGCTAAATTCCATGACACTCTTTCCAGTTTTTAAAATTATAAATAATTCTCGTATGAGTAGACAACGTAAAAAACAAGTGATGTAAAACATTTTTTAAGTCAATTCCTACTTAGGTCAACAAAGGAAAATTTTATTTTAGTTACTTTTTATTAAATAGTTACAATTAATATAAATATGTATATACATATGACAGAATCACAATATTTAGTGACAAAATAGAAAGCGATTTTCCTTTCTATATATGGTGTTGGACTATTTTTGTGTGTGTTACTATTTATTCATCAATTATATTATTCTAATAATATAGTACAGTATAAAATAAATCGCATTTCAGAAATCAGGCCATTACAGCTGGGATTCGAACACACGACCTTCGGATTAGAAGTCCTACGAGCTGTCCATTACGCTACAGGGACACAATGTGTGTGTGAATGAGTTTCCTATATATGTTGTTGAACTTATTATATTGTTTGTTAATATTTATTCACTTTTAATTTAATGAATTACATTTGAAAACTGGGTGCTAACATCAAGTGCCATATTCATTAGCTAAGTTTCTAAAAATGTATATACAGAGAGAGAGAGAGAGAGAGTGAACTATATATAATAGTAGGAATTGAAAAAGGAATACGAATAGACGGAAAAAAAATTGAACCCTTAGGTAGTATATTCTTAAGAAAACTATTTATTAGACTAATTGAAAATGGATGTATTCAACTCAGTCATAACACCTATAGAAAAAGAAAAAGGAAATGAAGTATTCGTTAGTTCGTTAAATCGCTGATCCTCCCAAAGAGGTTCCTTTTATCACTTACAAGTAAATCCTACGGTGTAAGAGCTGTATAAACGGGATATGAATACCACCCATAAGGAAATTGGAGTCATAAGCAGACATCATTAGCAGCGCGCGTTTAAATGGTTTTGTTCGTTGGAGTCAATGCTGAAGTGAAAGAATCTCCAGAATAATCCCGGGTTTTATCTTGAAAAATTAAAACACTGCTTCCACCATCGTTCTAATCCTTGAAAGGATGACCAGTAAGAGGTCTCCGCGTAAAGAGGCTGAAGAGGCAAGGATATTAAGAGGATAACTGATCCTGGGGACAAATAGGGAAAGGGAGGAGGAGGTAGAAGAAGTTGGACGCAAGGGATTAGAGCTTGGATCAGACGCCACTAGTAGAAGCGACAGCTTTCAAGGGGCTTGGAGGAAAGAGGGGGGATAGCAGAGGTAAAAGTCAGTAATCCGTGGTATCAGAAGCAGTAGCCAATGTGGCGATTTCATTTGTGAAAAAAAATAGGAATAAAAGCCAACGATCTAAGAACAGCTGCAAAGCTTTAGTCAAAGATATGGGGGCTGAATAAAAATAGCTCCCATAAGTTACAAGAGTTGAAACATTGTATGTATAGTGGCGGAGAAAGTCTTGCAACATAGTTGCAACTTGATACTTTGTTGCAACTATTTGATACTTTG